>QGMF01000425.1:0-32379 GCA_007821475.1 Lachnellula arida | reverse complement strand
ATTATTATTAATACTATTATTCTATTCTAGTTATATTATAGACTTATAGACTTATAGAAGCAAGTTTTACCCCTTTATAGATATTAGACATGTGACTATAGATAAGTAAGCAGTATTAAACTACTTTATAGGCGTAGCCCGAGGCCCTAGGTGCGAGCTTGCGAGCACCGAGGGGTCTCGTTCATAGAACTTAGGATAACGGGATGACCGCCCCAAAACAATCCAGCATAGACGGTGTCTATTAACACCAGGAAGATTGGAAATTCCTAGCAAGAAAAGATGAACTGGAGTTCGGTCTACCTCTTCACAAACTGTTTCGTCGGTTCGCGAGCGGCATATTGAGGTTTCCGTCTCCCCTCGTTCGTTTAGCAACGTGAAGGTGCCTATGTTAGTGTCTGGTATGACGTGATACTGCTTTTCCCTCAAAATAACGGCATGCTCATACCCTCTGCCATAAGAAAAAGACCTAGCCATGGGGCCAGATATTAAGTTTGTAGCTATAATAGAGCCATGAAGCTGAATCGAACCTCCTTTAACCTGGCCAAATGGGTTTGAGTCGGATGTAGATGTTTCTGCGCTTATTACATAACATTTCTCCACAAAGGATTGCGGACGGGTTGTTATATTAAGCATGAACTCTTCGCCGCATACTGATGCCCAGGTAAATGTCGGGCCAATATAATCTGAGTAAACCGGCCAGATCGGCCTACCGCCCTCCCTAGACCAACATAGTCCCTGAATCAATGTAGGCAACCATAGCCCAGCGATATAAGGGGCGGAGAAGAACTCCTGGAATAATTGTGCAATTCCAGAAAGGGCAGGGAGCCTATCTCTCGTGTACGTCAGGCGGCGGCCCGAATATCTAGTAACGATCCGGTCCCACATAATACAAGCTTCTTGTAGAGTTGTAATACGTAATATACTCTCTAAATCCACGTTGTTTTCTGGCTGGAAAGATCGACACTGACATGTTTTAGAGGACATGCAATTCCACCGGAGTTCGTTATCGCCAAAAGATACTAGTCTAGTCGAAAGTAGCCCCTCCTGAAAAGCCCACGCTCGGGATAGTAACGGTTCATAGAGAAGTTGCCAATGATGTTCCGCTGATTTTCTGACCTTAAGTATGGTGTCATCGCCGAAGTTATTTGTCCATGGAATGTTGATTGTTTTCCTTTCGAATTGAGAGTCGAATGGGCCAAGAAAGCCAACATCCGCCGAAAGCGCCGACGAAGCAGCAATTGTTACATAGGCGTTACGGTAGACTGACCCCATTCTAGAGGATTGTATCACCCAATCCTCTATACTGTCCTGGATAATGCATAGTGCGTCGACCCAAAGATACCGGACACCTAAAGCTTTAGTGACCACGACAGCATCTGTAATTGATTTTGGTAGATCTGATAAGGACCTCCAGTCTGACACAGTGTCGGCAGTCGTTGTAGTTAGAAATTTCGAGGCTCCCCAGCAATAGCTTAATGCGATGTATCGGCCTGTAGATCCGGGTTCGGTTTCGATTATCCTAAACTTGTCGTCCTCGGAATGGATATCTATTAG
Organism: Lachnellula arida; assembly: GCA_007821475.1. NCBI lineage: Eukaryota > Fungi > Ascomycota > Leotiomycetes > Helotiales > Lachnaceae > Lachnellula > Lachnellula arida. The sequence goes on along the minus strand of QGMF01000425.1, from coordinate 30,825 downwards.
GCGCTTAGGTAGCTTTGCATCGAGCTGCTTACAGGCCGTGTGCTGAGAGGCGCAATGCTCTAAACTGTCCCGTATAAAATCGAATGACGACTGTGAAAATGAGCTTGTGGGAAGTTCAGCGGCAACCAAAACACCGTCCCATGCAGGCGGTAGATCTAAATCCGTATTAATGAGCATGTTATAAGGATCAAAATAAATCAGGGACTCACCAGGAGGACAATACAGCTGCAGTCTATCTGGGAACACTTCTATAATACTTCCGCCGTCCGAGCTTGTTTGTATTAATACCCGATTCTCACTATCATCGCCAAAGGCTTCTATTGCCTTCAATATTGCCTCGCAAAATCTGCAGCCAGCAGTTCCAGAGTCCCTTATCTCGGCTCGTGCTCGGGAGCCTAATCGGAGGACTGAATCATTGCCAATTTGATCGTGAACCCGGCGCTTAGAATTCGAGCTAAAAGCTAAGCAATGGCAGACATCACATGTTTGGTCCATCTCTCAAGGCTATACAGATATATTCGAAGTTGGTATTTGGATATAATGCTTGGGCTATCCGAGGCTATCTGCGTTAAGCTGGCTTGCAATATATTTAGAAGTGGTCGGGGAGGAGGTCGGAAAGAAGCGTCTGGGGACATTAGGCAGCAGTCTCTCACGTGAGGTTCTTGGCCAGCAAAGCCAGGTAACACTAACACAGCATAAGTAGCTAAGTGAGGTGTGCCATTTAGCCAAATGTGGAGCAAACATATAACGTCCTTAAGTGTTCGGAAATCTCAATCCCACCCCTCTTCATCTCAAAATACCATATACTCCATACCAGACCCGACTCCGGCTAGAAATAACCATTCAAGCTTCCTTCAATCCCGCGCCCTTGAAATCGGCTCACATTAAAAATCCCCGCAGACAGCAATAGGAATCTCTAGATAGGACTTGGTCACCTGGCACCCCTCTTAAGTAGCCAAGCGAGCTATGAATACCCGTTCGATTTTTTTATGTTTTTTTGATATCTGAAATAGTATGGTGATAAGTAACATAAGTTTGCGTCTTAAACGTGAAGGACACTGACCTCACGACCGCTGCGCTCCTTGTGTACCTAGGTATTATGGTTGAATTAGACAAGGAAAGTAACATACCGTGGAACGAAGAAGGAGAGTAGTATGGAGTACGGAGTAAGCAGCGAAAAGGTTTAAGAATATCAGATAATAAATGTTACATTGCGATCCTTCTCACCTTATTCGGACTCGCACGGCAGCGGCGCACTGCATGCGGGGTTGGACGAAACGGCTGGAGTGGCGTGCACTTGCATTATTGATTTCTATTTATGTCACCCACAGATGGCCACCACATCTCGCTTGGAGAATGTTTGGGTGGGATAGTGGAATTGAATTATACAGTAGAGCGGTTTGATGGTTGAGAATTGGGGATTGAGTGTAAAGTGATTGTAAGAATACGTAAGGAGAGGAAAGGACAGGGTATGCAATGTTGATACAATTATATATGTCAAATTAACAGCTGGTGCCATTATTCGACTTGGAAATCTTTGTCTCAGACCGGGTATAACCATCCATCCATCCATCCATCCATCCTCCTTTGCTTGCAAATAAATATAGCGCCTCGCGTCCCAAGTTCGTCCATCCATCGAATCGCCGATTATGATAGCCTGTCGTCGCACAAACAGATCGGAGAGCTAGCTGGTCTCACTATCGTCGTACATAGTTGGGCCTGATTCTTGCAGTGTAACGTAATTCGATCTAAACAGATTGTACTTGCTGGGCTGAGCCTTGCTGAGGGCTGTAGTATTCCTGCTGGGGCTGGTGTTCGGGTGCGGATTGTCCTGAGTGCTCTGCATATTGAATTGGCTGCGTTGGGTGCTGAGGTTGTCCTGAGTGTTGAGGCTGTTGGACATATTGCTGTTCTGGTTGTACTGGTTGTTGAGCGTATGGCTGTACGGGTTGTTGGGCATATTGCTGTTGTCCGTTCTGGGCGTGCAAATCGTGGTTCTTGGCCTCGGAATACACAGGAGCTGGGCCAGATTCTAGGGCTATATCGTGACCAGCACCAGCGCGCACTGGCGTGCAGTGTCCTCCTGCTTTGCGGTGGCGGAGGACGTGGATGGTTGTGAAGATCAAGGTGACGGCGAAGAGGAGGCTGCGTTGAGATTAGAGAGGTAATAGAGTCGCAGTATGGGGTTCCTTACAATTCAAGACCTCCAAGACCAGCTGCGGCCGCCATCACGTTGCGATATGTCACTACATTGGTAGTGGCGCGAGAGACAAGAGGAGCATCGCGCTTCTTGTAGCAGTAGGAATAATAATAATAATCGCAAGTGTAGGATGAGGTATACCATTCCGTCGCTGCGGCGGTTGTCCAAGCCTCGTAGGAAAACGAAATGATCCAGAAGATGATTGCGAAAATGTCAAGCGCTACGATGGCCCAGTAATTATAGGCAGATTTCAGTACAGTACTGGATACAAGGTTGTAGACGGCGATGATCATTGTTGCAATAGCCTAGGATGTGTCAGTATATTGAGTCTGAGAGGATGAAATGTGATGAACGTACGGTGAACAAAGTCAGGCAAGCGCTGTCGAATGCAATAAAAGTCACTATGTATGCTGAAAGGCCGAGGATCACAATTCCGACAACGAGTTGGGCAATCCTCAGAGCCAAGAATGCTTGTGGCAACGCAAGGACATGATTAGTTGTGGACATCTTTGCCATAGAGTACCTTATGCTTCGAGATGGCCTTCAAGATGAAAGTTAAAAAGGACTTTAGAAATATTTAACGGGGAAAGAAATTGATGAGACCGTTGAGACGGGATGTAAGGGGGGCATGGCTTTATATTGAACCACCAAGATTGGACACCAAGTTACAAACCGAGGCAAGAACCTGCAAGCCTGCTTCACCCTCCCGTCTAGTAGGGTATGCAATTCTCTCAGCCGCATCTTAGTCTGATGTTGGCAGCATGCGAATCATCCAATTCCAACCCTGTCTTTCAGCCTTGTACCCATTTTGGGACAAAAGAAGCGATGTATCCAGGGAAGTCGTCGCTTGGCGCAAGGCTTTCTGCGGTTTCCAACGCAAGGACCATCATCAACCTGGTGACAAAGAGGCGTCCATGTGGTTGAAATTAAGGCGTCCGCCTCCCGCTTAGGCAGTGACGAGTTTCAAGGTATGCCTATTTAGTGTCTGGAGACAAATCTTCAAAGGTTAGCATACAGACGTCCAATCAGAGAACAGTTGTAAGAAGATGCCAAAGGCCTGGATTCGGCATTGGGTCTGTCTGCCAATGCCAAGTGTACCTATTTATTGGCAGCTGAGATAGGCGCTTGAATCCTCCGATATGAGAAGCGGCAGAAGCCGAACATGAGTTTATTTTGGGCTCTTGACAAGTTGACAACGGCACAAAGTGGAAGGAAACAGCTATGCGAATGTCGGTAATTCGACCACTTGCTCGTGAGATGAAGATTTGATGCCGAATAATGCGGTACAACGACACGGTAGTGCGCCCAAAATAGCAAGTACGAAGGTAGCACCTGTACAAGAATATCTGGAAATTGGATAGAAAAGGAAAGTTCCTCAGGCCTAGCTACCATTTATGTTCAGGGCCGTCAGCTACTCCTTGTATACTTCTTACAGCTCGTGTTGCTCGTCTGGGGACTGAAAACCGGGGAGTGGAGAGAAATGATGGGGAGAACATGGAGAGAAAAAGATTGTTTTATACAGGTTAGATCTCGTTTCTCATTGGTCGAGATAAGTGAATAAAATCAAGACAAATCGTGCATAAAACCCTCGTGGCTGACAACCCAGCAAATCAGCAAGCTTCAACAACTTGCATAAGAGCGGTGGAGGACACCTCCGAAACCCTTTCTTCCTCCTTCAGAATCCCGCAACATTTCCACTTCAAATCACATCATCCATCTCAAGTACCAAGCCAAGCAAATCTAAATCAATTCATGTAAGGCTACGCTACGCACTACATATTCTTGGCAGTCCGAATACTTACAGATACATACAGCCTCATTCACCATGCCTTCCGCACCCGTCGTCGAGCAACAGATCCAGGCCCCTGAGCCGATGACCACCCAATCCTCCAACGTCGATGTCGAGCAACCAGTAAGTATCTCCCTCCAGCACCTCGAAGTGAATCTGCTATTACTACACATCGACGGACGACCTGCTAACCTCTTATCCGTATGATAGAAAGCCGCCCCCATCATGAGCACCTCTGGCGACGCCGTCGGACTGCGTGGAGGAGAAGAGGCATCTTGCGAGTGCTGCGGTTGTGGATGCGCCGAGGGATGCTGTTAAACCTTCTCCTCGACCGAAGCTGCAAGCATGGGCCAGCGATTTGGATACCCTTGCTGCGGATTCACATCAATTGAGGGCCGGATGGACGATGGTAGGAGCGTTGCGATGGTTTGCTAGACATATACACAGAGACGAATTGAACGATTGATAAGGTCTCCGATGATTTGGATACTGTTTCTGTTCTATCTGGTGAAGTGACGTTTGATTTGGAAGTAGATCTCCCCTTTGCTTGCCTTATCTGATCTGTAGATCTGCTTACGGAGGTATCTCCATCCTCGATCTCTTGGCTCACAGCAAGCGGTGCACCGCCAAGAAAGCTTGTCACGAAGCCAAGAACGATCTGGCCTTTTTGCCACTGCCCTTTCGCTCTTGGCCTTCTGAATAGTTTCATCTCAATAACCCCCCCTTTCTGTCTTTTCCTATTTCCTACCAATCTCATATTCATACCAGTCTTCAAATTTCAGGCAAATCATCTTCGACAACCCGTGTATGTGCTGTCGAGATCCACTCTGCGCTTACAAGCTTACACGCTGTCGACGCCCATTGGACAAAAATCCCTCGTATTGCAATACAATAAAGCATAAACTATTCGTTCACGCTCCTAGTGCGGGCGCAGACGTGGCTCAACGGGGAAGGAAGCTCGAAAGCCCTCCTTTACAGTTAAGCGAGCAGGGGAACAAAGCAAAGGGAGGCCGACTTGCCCGATTTCCCCCCATAGACATCAAGAATGATTTCCAGTAAAAGTACCTACCTTACTATCTTACATATGCGGTTTAAATAAACAAGAGTATCAGATCCTCGAATAATGTTCACCCGTATTATTCCCCTTTATATTCAAATGTAGAACGGCAAGCACGGCCTTTATGATAGACCGATTTTGGTACGCGGATATTTATAAAGTCACCGAGAATAATCGTCTAGTCAATTGGATATCTTTAAGAACTGTAGATGCCGTTTGGATTGCCTAGAAATAGAGGTGGAAGCACGCTTTGAAAACTTTACAGGTACTGTATATAATGACAAACGGGGATTCATTACCCCAAGAATGTCTTGCCGCTATCTCATCTCCGACTTCCTATCTTTGAAACTTTCGAACTAGCTCTATCTCAAAAGACTTGGAGTCATAATGACTGTGCTTGCTAATAAGAAAGGGAAGCTCTAATATCGACGAAGGGGGACCAGACTCCACATCTGCCGTATCGAGCTCCATTTTCCAGCACTTGGGATCACCAACACGCCGAGAACCATACGTTTGCAAAGACGACGTCCATTTTCTGTCATCGTCTCGAGGGACTTGGAGACAAGTCCAGCCGCGTCGGTGGTATTTTTTGAGAAGAGAGCTGTAGTAGTGGCTCAGGGGCTGGAGTTGATAGGTCTTCTTCTTAACAAAAGTAACATCTGGGAAGATCGAGTATGCGCAGTCCCACGAGACTATGTTGACTACCGCAGTCGTGTAGAAAGTAGTCAAGATCATTTCTATTGGAGGGCTTTTCGTGGCGATTAGTTGGATTTTAATCTCGTCGCTCTCGTCGTTTCCTTGGGTAAGCGTTGTAACCTGCGTACTCATTTAAATTCGGTGACTTTTGAAAGATTAACTCGAAGGACAAACCCTTTCAATGAAATCTGTATGATGCGCGTAAAGATCGGAGCCCATCATGATTTTACGACTGGCGACGGTATAGCCTTCATTCTTTATCAGATGTTGAGCCAGGGCTTTCGTGCCGTTCTCCTTCCCCGGGCCCGAGCCTCAAGATATATATCTAGATCGGAGTCCTTCCAGACAATTCTGGCAAAGAATTGCAGAGCAAAACTTCCGGAGATAAGTGCTTCGTGGCGGGCCATTAGGGATCTAAGTCCAACTGGGTCGTTGACGAATCGTTTCAGCGGACGATTGATGTTCCACTGGACCTTGGACAGCATGTCGATGGAATGTACCAGCTGCTTCGTCGTGCCTCGGAGAGCCATGATTCCGCCAGGACCGAGGTAGGTAAAAATCCTCTCGAATATGGGATAATTTTTGAATACATCTTCCCATGAAGGAGCCCTCGCACTGATTTTCAGATTCAGCGTTATTGATCGAGAAGGATTTCCATAGGAGTATCAAAAGTCTCGAAACATTTTCTAAGAAAAATTGTCTGGATAAGAAACTAGATGCTAAAGAAAGTACATACCGAGAGACTTCCAAATCATCCATTACAGCGTCCTTTCCTGGATTTCGTGTCGTTGTGAGGAGTATAGGAGAGGAGTAGATGCGAGGCTACGCTTGAAGGAAGAACAGAGGCCAAGAATTGTCTTTTCCGTGCATATAATTATACTTGGTGGTGCTATGGATCTGGCCCTTGAGAGTATTTCAAGCCTGTTGGATAATTCGAGGAAGATATACTATCTTACCCCTGAGTGAGCAATCCTGCGAAGGAGCTAGAGGTGGCTGGGGAAAAAGTCAAATTGGATCAGGAATAATTACAGCAATTTTAACTAGTGAGATACAGTATAAGCAGTCGATGAATCTGGATTGTTTTTGTCTGATATGCGCCTTTCACGGAATTTTGTGTATAGTACCTAGGTGCAGTTGAATGATATGTAAATTCATTCATTTATACCATATGAAGGGGCGCGTTTGCGGCGCAGAGCGCACGGACCCAGTCGCGTTCCACCCCTCAGTTCGTTTGCCTGAGTATTTATATCCTGAAGAGACACCAGAACATCAGACTTTCCACTCCACCATCCTGAAAATGTCGGATTTTGAAGCCTTTAACCAACTCACCCTTGCTGGTGCTGGTGCTGGGTCAACAACTGAATCCACACAGTCCCCACAGCAGCAGCAGTCTACAAAACCAATCGACGTGCTCGACAACTACGCCATCTTCAACAACCTGTGCTCGCACCTCGATATCGCGGGCATCCTTCCTTTGCAGAGGGTTACCAGACGATGGTCTCGTCATATATCTGCCCACCTGAAGGAGCGGTGGAATATCAACAAGAAGCTTCGGCGATTCGTCACAAATCCTCAAAAACTTCGCACAGAACTAGGACGTTACGATGCCCTAATATCAGGCAGCTTTGCCATACAGTTCTTTGACGGCGTTGTATGGGAGGAATCGGATCTTGACATATATGTTAAGCATCTGGAGGGAAATGCTGAAATCGGCAAATATCTGACGAGTAAAGAAGGGTATAAGTTTAAGGTGGCCAAATCACTCCGAGATCAAGGCGGATATCCTTCAGTTGCGGATCTCATCTCGGTCAGTCTTCCCGTCTGCTATTTTCCTGAACATAATTAACATGGCTGCTCATAGGTTGCAACATATACACGAACCTGGAAGGAGAACTCCAAGGAGAGACAAAGCAAGATTCAAATACTTTCGACGAAGACTATACCCATCCAATGCATTCTCAGGAGCTTCTACACAACGACAGTGGTGAATTTCATATCATGGAATAAAGCGTATTCCATATTTCCCGATTGCACCTTCCTTGAACGCGAAACTTTCATGCTGCAGGGCCTTGACGACGACGGTCGGAAAAGTCTTCTCAAGTATAGCGATCGAGGTTGGAAAAATTGGACCTTACCCGATGATGAAAGGCAGGCTGAGAAAGCATTTCCTCGGTCGCTTGGACGTAAGCCCCTCAACCAGTTTCGACGAGTGGGAGACTCGAAAACATGGATGGTAGAGTTGGATATCGAAGCAGTTGGACCGCCATCTACCCCAGACTTCGTTTTAGAGCATGCTTGTTTCACTATCGAACATTGGGATTCTCATGCCCAAGTGCCACCCGGCCCTAGCTTCGTAATAAGTGCCAGGCCATACACAAATCTCGTGCTAGAATACGCCTATACAAATGATTGGAGTTTGCAGACGAACGAATCATTTTGGAGGGACATCCAACATCAGCTGGACGAGCTGAGCAAATTTGAGATTGAGAAAATGGACGAGGAAGATCGACCTGACTGGTTCACGGCATTTTTCACCCCGCCAGAGACACCGGGACATCCTAACTATATGGCGGCACGTCATGCTGTCAACAAACCTCCAACCTGGACTTACTACGACGATCAGGTACCCAAATGGTATGCCGATTGGGAGTCTGAGAAGAGAGCTTGCTTGGCTGGTGGCCAATGATATTGTCTCGCCGGTCAGGTTTTGACATGCTGAGAGATTGCGCCGGAAACCATTCAAAAACGCTCGCAAGATCTACGATTAGATCTCTAGGGAACATCACGACTAAAGTGGACCGGAATTCTTCAACAAATGGACTTCTGTAGCCGTGTAGCCGTGTTCTTCGTGATATCCGAAGAGGTAAGAAATAAGTAGGTAAAGGGGCAGCATTCAATAATGGATGGACCAACAAAATCACATAGAAATGCAAGGCAAGTGAGTCTCATGCAAACAAAATCTATATACGCACTTAAGCATATGATCCTCCAATTACATCTAGCTTCTTCGCTTTATCCAAACCAAACCCAAATCAATGCGCTCCAAAGGTGTCGTTTCCTGTACAGTTCGTCCATATCTATCCCATCTCTCCAATCACTCTTACAACACAGCCCTCGACTCATCAGCAAGCAAGCGTTTCGGCGCCCTCCCATTCCTAAAATTGATCTCCCAAACCTCCCTCGACACGTCCCCCGGAGCCCCAACAACCAGAACCCCCTCCCCGCAATCATACACACTCAGGCTATCAAGCTCCGTCCTCCCAACAGCACGATGCATACGCTTCCTATCGGCCGATCCCAGCCCTCTGAGAACCACAGCAGGCTGGCCCGAGTATTGTCCCTTGTCGTCGAAGAACACGTCTTTGAGGAATTGCTTAGGGCTGGCAATGGCTGATCGCTCGCGGATATTCATATTCGGGTTTGTGGCCCGAGTATCTGCACATTTTCCTTTGTCAAGCCGAGCTCCGTTTTCCCTGGCCTCTTGCGCATCGGTTTCCTGGTTATGATTCGCCCCCAGTTCCCAGCGTTGCTTAGCCATACTTCCAATGCTTCGATACCACTGCCCCGTGATAAGAACCCGCGAAATTCAAGATGGGCCTTGCAGTATTCGATGGAATGGTGTCCGTTATGAGATGGAGGATTGGGATCGAAGAAGCGGTTTAGACATGGGAAACAGGCTTCATTGTAGAGGGCAGGCTGACTGTGAATTTGAGATGTGACGGGGCTACACCCGCCATTCTAAAGGTATCATCTTTGATAAACGGTGCAAAGGCCGCAGCTTTATTTGCTGGATACTTGGTGAATTGGCCGCTCTTTAAGAGTTCCGCGGAAATACACCCGCGACACAAACACCGTGCGGCTCGAAAGATGCTATGCCTGTGCTTGGAGGTTTATTTGACATTCAATCGTGGCGATTAAACTCGAAGCTGGAATCAGCTGGTGGAGAGGGTAGTTTTCGATCCATTGCCCCTTTCTCAACTCGCTTACAGTACTGTACAACGAACGTCTTTTCCTTTCCTTCCTTCCCTAGGAACACGGCCCGGTCTCTCGGCTCGAACTCATTAGAACACAACGTGATAATCCAAAGACTCGATGTTGTGATCTAGCAGATCATAGATCGAGAGATCCACTACCTCCGTATTGGTACGAGACAAGCTCACGCTTACTCACGATGTCCCCCTCCCCTTGCACATCTTGCATCCGAATGCCCCGTCCATGCCGCGGGGGTTTGTCGACGCTTTTGTTTTACCTACGTCTAGACACTGCAGTTAGTCTCCATCTCTCCGAGAGTCCGTGAGTTCGAAGTGCATCTTCTCTTCTCAAGCCGGCCGAACAAGAGCAAGAGCCATCATTTCAATCAATCCCTCTCGTTACTTCCTTCTTTCTTTCATTCACCTCATGATCATCCATCTGCTCCTCCCCCTACAGTACGGACTTTATCTGCGCCGAGCGCCCTCGCCCTCGCACAAGCATCGACCCTTCGCAGTTGGACCGGCCGATGGAAAAAGGCCATTACTACGGATCTTGCTCGAGCCACTCCCCACACTTTGCAGCCTTACTCCGTATGTTACCGCTGATGTGATGTGCAGTAGGTCCTGCACAAGTAGGTTGGTTGCGCTGTGAGATAGCTCTTGGTGCTTGCAAGGATGGCACTTCGTACCCTTCTTTCCACATCGGAAGCTAAAGGTGATATGTGCGTTTTGCAGTATTTTGTGTCTCGGAATGGCGAGTCCTCGTGATTGTAGTCATGCTGGTTATACCCTCTGGTTTTACATTGCTCGGCAACGGTCTGTTCCAAAGGCCTCTCCGATGCTTGTCCTGGATTTGACCGTTTGGTGAGGCGGGGATAGCGAGTTTGCGTCTGAGTCAAGGAGGGGATGGGGAGGATGAATACGTTTTATTTTTCTCATTCCTGTTCCTATTCCAGTACTCGTATACTCGTAGTACAGTACAATATATGAGTAAGCAAGCTATGCAACCCACCATAAATCCCACAACTACCATCTATCTACATACACTATATACAAATCACCCTTCCTTCAACCCTTTTAACCCCAGCCGAAAACCTCTCCTATCGCCATACTATTACACCTAACTCCCACAAGCGCCACCAGTATGCCCACTATGTCCACAACGAACATCACAACGGCGGCCGTCATGAACTTCGGGCAGAAAATCCGATACAGCATCAAATGCCTCCTCAAATGACCCGCCCACATCGTCGTAGCGAGACTGATGACCGCGTAATACGCAATATGCCACGCTAGTGCACTAAGCACACTGCGTAGAATTCCCTTCTTCTTGGGCTTTTGCTTCCACAGCACGATGAGTGGTATCGCTGCCGCGCCTAGTATCTGTGCTCCGAAGGAATTGAGCGCAACGAGGAAAGGGGAGTAAGGGTAGCGGATGGTATGGAGAGGAATGAACGCTGATTCCCACTGGATACTTGAAAGCGTAGCCTGGTGACCTGTCTTGAAAAAGTGGAAGGATCCTAGTAGTGCCAGAATCACGGGCCCGATAGGCGACGAGGCGAGGGAGTTGAGGTCGAGGATTTCGAGCAAAGAGAGGATTTGCCAGGCCATGAGCGCGATGGCGCCTGCGCCCATGGGTTTTTGCACCATAAGGACGGCGAGTAGGATGTTGGTTAGGAGGAGGAAGTAACGGGTGCCGTGGGTGTTTGCGAAGCCGAGGACGGTTATGGTTGCGTTGGGATTGGTGACTTTTGCGGTTGGGGCTTGGGTTGTGGATGTGCGGACTGAGATGCAGGGAGGGGCGTAGTTGAATGCTATGGTACCTACTACGATTGATACTGCCAAGACGGTTTGGGCGATGGGGATGCGGATGTTTTTGAGTAGCCCTGTAGGTAGGTTTGGGAACCACTCGCCGTCGTCGGCTGCGTCAAGAGTCCAGAAGACGGCACTGAGGGTGAGGCCGAAGCGGAATGCCCAACCGAGCCAGACGGGTGCAAAGCCCTCGTATGATCGGCTGCTCGCGTAATAAGACTTGATGATAGATGGCAAGGAGGCTGCTAGTAGAAAAGGGATGAGAAGCTGCCATGGAGCCGAGGTTGATGATGTTGCTGAAGCGTAGTATGTTGAGCGGCAATATGGCATTTGCTCTTCTCGGCAGAGTTTAGAGAATGATGCTATCCATCCTAGAACAATGAAACACAACGAGTGATAGACTCCCAACGCTCTCTCGGAATTCTTCTCTAGTCGTAATGAAGATGCCGCTGTAGCTATTCCAAATGTCGAAATGAAGAATAGTAAGATCGAGTCTTCCCAGATGGTATATGAATTCGAAGCAAATCCGATAGATTGGGTAATTGTGAAAACGACTGCGAGCCAGCCCCAGAATGTTCTGGGAAAGGGGTTGCTGAACGCCATCCTTCGTCTCAGCTCCTGGTAGAAAACACCTATGATTCCAGAGATTGATACCACTGCGAGGCCGAAATCGACGAATGAGTCTACTCCTCCACTGGCGATCCAAATAGTAGGCGAGGAAGCAGCCCCAAGCATCGTACCGATCAATGCTCCTCGAACGAAAGACCTCGCTGAGGTTTCATCCTCTGATGTTAGAGTGCCCTTGGAGAAACTCTCGAGTTCCAGTTTACTCTCCGCTATATCCAACTCTGGATCATCAACAGCTGCCTCATCTTCTGCATTCCAGTTCGCGAAAAGGAGCAAAGCGACGACGCTTGCTGCTAAGATTCCAACTCCCAGAATCATTTTCGGGACGTCAAATCGAGCCCACAATTCTCGGCATATCCTCAATGTCTCTTCTTGAAAGGCAGAGAATGCAGCGTATCCTTCTTTCCACATCTTGTCTTTCCCGCTTCCAGCGACGGCTTTCTCAGCTGTAGCCCAGAGCACATGAGGCGAACCTTCAATGGTGCTCTCATCCAAACCACGAGCAACATAGTAAGCAGCCTGATATCTCTTGATACCCGCAGCAGTCATTCTCGCAATAGCCGCAAGATTTCCCCACACATTTCCCTTTTTCCCCGCAAAAGCCTCCTCGATTGGCTTCCCCAGATTATTGAACGGAATAGGTAGTCCAAGCAGTAAAGCCAGGGTAGGAACCAGATCGATCTGGTTCACCGGCCTAATCTTCGCTGTAGCAGGAGGCGTGACATATGCAGGGTCTGTACGTCCAAATATGCCCTTTTTCGAGTACATCCACAACGCGGCCTGAATCTCATCATCGCTCTCTCCACCATGGTCTCCCTTCCCATCCATCCCATGATCACCCATAACCGCAAGTAGCGTATCGTCATCCAACGTAGCCACCAAATCTCTCAAAACGCCATCCATCTGCTGCAGTTTGGCGGTCATAGCAGGGTGATTAGGCCCATAACGATGCCCTGCATGATCCACGCCTAGGAAATGTGCAAACATTACATCCCATTCCCCTTTTCTCTCTGGAGAAAGTAAGGGCATGATATGTTCCACCACGCCGTTGTCGAGGGTGTGCAGATCATAAACGTTGAGACTGTCATATGCGCGGCTTATATTTGCTTCGAAATACCCCGGGAAGAGAGCTGTCCAAGTATCATCTCCTAGATGTACAATCCTCTTGTCTACATCTTTCATCTGTATAAGCAGATTATCCTCCTCAATCGCCGTACCTGCAAAGTTGGACCCAGCATCAATGAACGTGGGCAAAGTGCCAGTAGTCAAGCCCTTTAGTCTCTGCAAAGTTGTAGTAGGCGGGTCCGCGATGAATGGAAGTAAAAAGGCATTTTGAGGCTGCGAGATAGCCGTCTCGTATAGAAATGGTAAAGCGTTATGGAAAGCTTGGGTATCGTTGGAGGGGATAGTGAAATCGTAGCGCAGCGCATCGATGATTACTACAACTGCTTTATTGAAGGTCTTAGGATGCCAGCAGCCGCCTTTGATTGTGCCTGCGCCTCTGAAGGAGGAAGAGAGTGCGATTGGGGGCTCGGAACAAGAGGACTTTTCCTCCAGCACGAGGCGGGTGAGGAGGAAGCCCCGCGTGAAGAAGTAAAGACCGCTGCCGTGTATGAATCTGTATTACTATCAGCACGGTTCCCTCTTGCAGACAAGTAGAAATTGTACGCACAAGAACCATACAAAAGCCACCAGAACCCACCACCACTCCCTTCCAAACCGTCCCTTCTTCCAATCATTCAGCTTATCTGACGGCGTCTTCTCCTTTGACTCTTTCTTTGCCAGCTTTGCCGCTTCCTCTGCGTCTTTTATAGCTTTCGCACGCGCATATTGCGCTGCTATAGAATTGTAATTGCCTGGTGCGGCTTTGGGGATTTTGGTTTGGACCATTCTGTCTGTAGATTAAAAAATTGAAGCGCTTTGCGGTTGCAAGGCGTGGAAAGAAAATAGTATTATCGTAGAGATACGGAGGGCTGTGTTCTCGGAGCCATGAATTCAAAAGGAAGGACTGTAAATGGATTAAGAGGAAATAATGTGTTTTGGGGGTTTTGAGGGGGGCAGAAATAAATGATGCGCGTTGGTCTTTTTTTGGGGACGCGAATTTTTGAGGTTCTCGGAGGTTCGGGGGAAAGTGTCCTCATGGCCTGGAATTGCCTCGAGGTTCACATCAATAGGCTCATGTTAACATAAAGCAAGTTATTCACGTAGGATATCTGTTTAAGTCTCTGCCTTTTCGCGTGTCGTAATCACGCATTTTCATACCTCGGGCCTTAAGGCAGTGTTTCGTAGATTTGCTTGAAATAACGCTTGATTCGCTCCCGTATACAGACCCAATGTTATACTACAAAAGCTGCCATTCCGCCAGAGCTGCTCATATTCATATCCATATCCATATCCTTATCCCATGCAAAGCCAGCATCTCCTCCCATCTGTGTTCTTCCCTTCCCCATCCCAAATATACCCAAAGCTTTCCAACTCAGCTTCAACTTACAGAGCCAAGTTATATGAATACTCATCCTCCATATTCTGGCTAACCCAAAGCACAACGGAGCTAAACATCAGTCAGTAAGTATCCTCTCAAACCCACCACGCACAACCTTGCCCCTCCTCAAGAAGAACTCACCTCATCATAACACCCCCGTTGGCAAGCACATTCGCAACACCCATCCACAACGCCGGCCACAACACTCCAGGCACAACATACTTCAACACCAATACCGTGACCCCGCCCGCCATGCCACCCGCAAGACTAGCAAAGCCCAAAAAGAGCACCACTCTCGCCTTCCACGCAACCCCGCTTCCACTGTAGCTGAAGGAATCAGCGGAGAGACGGGTTTTCTCGATGGAATTGATGATCAGCATGCCGAGGGATGAGAAGATGAGCGGGAGCCAGTCGATGAACGCTATGTGGATAGGCGGGTCGCTGCCATTGAGTTTCGAGTGCGAGAAGACGGCGGCGTCGAGAAGGAGGAAGAAGGATAGTGAGAACTGTGTGGTATATTAGCATTGCGCATCCATAGTATATCATATCATATCACCAAGTACGCAAGAGGAGGAAGGCTAGTGTAACATCAACCCTCATCGCCAACTCCACCTTCTCTTCAACCTCGACCACGTAACTGAGACTCCACGAACTCCTCATAACCATCGCAGAAGAGATCACGATAAGAGAGAGAGGGTAACAAACCAAAGCACCAGCCGCATAAACCCCCGCACTCCTCCCCACAGCACTATTCATCCACTCCGGCTTCCTAAACTTCCAAAGACGTTCTTCCGACATATTTGCCGCTACAACTTATCTCTCCAGTCTCCTTCTACTGTTTATCTATCACTCCTGTAGCAACAGCACTTTCCCTATCACGAGTTCTTCTTTGTTTCGTGGGTAGCTGTTTGTCGTGGGCGTTGCGTTGCGTTGCGCTTTATCGTATCGTAGTTGAACTTCGAGTTCGTTGCCAGCTTGCTTGCTTGCGCGGCTGACTTTGACTCGGTCACAGAGCCGCGACCGCGCTAAGAATTCAATATCACGTGCATCGCCCCCTCCACCCAGCCCAACCTCACGCTCACGTTAATCTCACGCTTTCACGAGTATCCCTTCTTTTACTAAATAGTTTCCCTTTTCCCCCCTTCTCTTTTCCTTTCTTTCAAACTCCCTAGTCACAAAGTCCTATTATACGAGTACGAGTATGAACACTCCTCCTCTCTCTGTCTCTCGCACCTAAATCCCATAACCGCCCGCATAGCATATCATGCATCTAATATACACATAAATAAGATAAGCATAAACAAGCAAGCAAGCCGTACGTACTCGTTTGTAAAATTATAGTAGGATCCGGTACTAGACTAGAAAGATGCTCAAGTGTGTATGTGCTAAAGTTAGTAGGCGACTGGTCTTAACATGGTGAATTTTCTCATTTCTTGAGTATTGAAATAAATGCTACTGTGGAAGTTGGGAATGGGCGGTATTTTTAAAGAAACTCTGTGAGGCGAGGCCAATGTAATAGAGATGGGTCCCGAAGAACGAAGCCTCTCACTCACTCACAAGAGGTAAAAAGGTTGACGATTTATTCCATGTATTGATTGTATCGTAGTAGAGCCTCCGCTCTCATTACTACAGCCCACGCTCCACCTCCGCTATCACATCACCCCTCGTATTTAATGTATACGCGCATCGCTCTCTGCTCCCACTCCTCGCTGGCAAAAATATGCATCTCTTTCTCTCGCTCATCCGCTTCCGCTTCCATTCTGTCATCACTGTACAAAAAAAGAGCATGCATCCCTCCTCCCTCAAAAGCAAAGGAAATAAAAAACTAAACCGCGAAAAACTAGCTCCAATCAAACCCCCATCTAATTGTACAGACAAGCAGCATGCCGAATCAATGCATTTTGATCACGAAGTCCCGGCTTCGAAAGAAGAGAATGAATGAATAGTAAGGAGAGGACCTGAAGTTCCAATGCATATTCATATACGCGGATCTCGGTTCCTGGGGAGAAAGAGAAATTCCAATCACTCCAAATGAAGTAGTCCCGCCTTTGCTTATTCCATTTCGTTCGTATGAGGGTAAATGATATCCGCTCCAATGCACCATATCAAGCCATTTCATTAATGACAAAAGTAAAACTGGGGGTTCTCTCTCTTTGCTGAATAAGGAAAACTCCGAAAACGCCTTTCGTTTCTTTCCATGTATATTTGTAGGCGCGAATCCTTGTACTTGGATTAGATTTCGATCGTTTTCATCGTGTTATCGTCCTCGGCTGTAGCTTTCTTCCCCGCGCTACCGCTTACTAATCCGAGGCCCTGAGGCTTGGAATTCAAATCAACACTCTTCGAGTTCTCCTTGTCGTCGTCGAGGGTAACCGGCTCGAGTAGTGACTCCAGAGTCTTGTTTTTCTTGACTTCGTCCTCGCTGGGTCTGGGAGTCTCAACTTCGACGAGCTTCTCGACTGGGATGCCGTTGGTGTGGACTTTGATGGCACCAGAGCTCTCCTCGGTGACTCGGGCTAGAGGACTCGATTTTCCATAATTAGTTCTCGCGGGACTTGCAACTGGCGAGGCTCCACTGAAGCGTTGCATGGAACGTCCTCGAGGCTCTCCGGTCTCAGCTGTTGGACTAGCGTAGGGAGAGGCCCCAGGAGATCCATTTGCTTGACCGTTAGGAGGGCCTTGCGATCGGCGTTTGTTGTTGTTCTTGCGGCCATATTTCTGGTCCGCTCTCCACCTCAAGATATCCAAGTATCCAGGCTCAACTTTAGTAGTCTTGAACTCTCTCAATTTCAGCTCGTGAGTTTCCTCATCCACGAACCATTTGCCGCTGTTGAGATCGTCTGCAACCGTAGCCAAAAACGCAGACCAGGATCGCGCAACCACATACTTGCAATCGTAGTCCCGACCAAACAGAATGACCTGACCCCATTTTCCAGCTGGGCCCGGTGCCAAATCAACAGCCAAGTTATTTCCACCCCAATCTCGCACCAACGGAATCCAAGCAGGGTGAGCATACACCTTTTGGATGGCATTGGAAGGCTGAGAATCTTGCCGAGAAAGCAATTCCTGTCTCCAATGAATATTTGGACCTTGTGGATGAGCAGGAGTCTTGGACGAAGAAGCAGACGAGGATCCTCCAAACGCCTTCAACGGGGTCGCAGGCTTGAAATTGACCGGTTCCTTGAGATATTCCTCGTTGACTTTCTTCCAATTCTCCCACTCCTGTACAATCTCCTCGCAATCCAGTAGCATACTGCTGAAGATGACACCAGTAGGAAGACCACCCCGCTCTTGCCCATCATGAACTTGCAATGACTCGCGCACTTCCATGGGAAGAGAGCAGTCTAATATATGCTCCAACTCGTTCAGATCGTTGTTCGTGCAGCCCTCGCCCAAATTATCAAACAGCTCCTCGTAGTTCTCCTCCGCCCACCGATCAATTCGCTTCCAGGAATGGTTCGCAGGAGGTGGTGGAGGGAGACCTTCTTGAAATGCTTGTAATTGAATCTCGCCAGGTGTGACGTTCTCGAAATTCTCATTTGTGTTTGACCGCTTCAGATTTTCCGATCTCATGCCCGGTGAGTAAGGGGATCGTGGTCCTGGGCTATGAGGGAGTGGGGAATTCGGGTAGGCGGTACCGTTCAAAGCTGATGTGGAACGTCGATTGGTATCATCCTCGTAATAAGGAGAATCGACATCTCCGCGAGATTCTGATGCCGCTGTTGCGACTGAGGTCAAGGGAGCATGTCGGCTTTGGCCAAGGGGTTGGTGTTCTCCTGTTCGATAGGGGGAGTCGTAGGAGGAATCTGATTACCATGTTAGAGTCGCGATGTTCCAGGGCAGGGGGGACAAGTAGATCACGTACGTCGGTCGTAGCTGGTCATCGTGTGCCAGAAGGTTTTGAATGCAGAGTTGAACCTGTACCAACATGATTGTCAGTTGGTGTTTGTTGGCTTGTATACAGGCCGGAATCAAGGCCTGGATCCTTCGCAGAGAAAGGGGGTACTTACGACGCCATGTCTGGCGATTGTGCAGTGATTGCAGACACTTTGAAAATGATGGGTTGGCGGATCTAGCCGTGTTGGCAAGTGTGTATGAGTGTTTGTCGGCGATGGGGATTTGGGCAAAAGAATGTCGATGTTGATTTCGCGTTGTAAAGCCGTTGTTCGTGAGGAGGCGGGCGGGTTGATTAAATTAGGAGTTAGGCCTGTTTGGGTGACCGTAGAAATACCGGTTCCTCTCGCCAGCTGCTAGTTTCTCTGTACCTGTACTGTACCTGTACTGTACCTGTACCTGGATTTGTGCCAGTGCCAGTACCGTCCTGAACAATTATCCTTATTATTATTAAGTGGGAGAAATTGGTGATTGCGAGGTGAGGTGAGGTTGTCAATTATCAATTATTGTCGCAAAGGACCAACGAGTAGGTAAGCTGTGAGTGAGGGGGTTGACTGATAACATATGATTCTATTTGGGAATGTACAGTACAGACGTTGGAGACGGAGTCACATCAGACTTGCGGCTTCAACCGTTGGTTGAGGCCATACTAATAGGCTCAATCCGCGAATCTCCACACGTGGTAGCGTAGTTTAGTGCATTGCAATAATTTACCCATACTTTAGATTGACGTCGGTGTCGCTTCAAGTTTTGAAGCTGGTTTTCTGGAGGAGATGGCATGGCTCAGATGGGAGAGCGAGATAAGGGGGCAGGGATCTAGTACTGTACGTCACCGCCTGTTCTCCTGAACCTCAACTGCGTAATGAACGTCGCCTTAATAATACCTGGGTATTTACCAATACAATACCGTATCTTCAACTTCAATCTTCTTATTTACAGACAACTATCTACCTACCGTAGCTACATACGAATTTACGAGATCTGTGGTGGCTGCGCTGCTCCTTCCATTAAATCCCACCCTTCCCCTTCCTCTTCCTCCTCCTTTTACGTCGCAGATGAGGATTTAATTTCTCATCAGTACTGTACTACAGAAGACGTGTTTCAAGTGAAAAAACCATCCGTGCGTTTCGTTTCTTTTCGGCGCGGCGCCTCAACCTCACATGATAAATAAGGAAAATTAAAGGAGAGCGAACAACAACCTGGCGCTCTCATCTCAACAAATCCGTAATCTGTGCGACTCGAATAATCCGACCCCTGAAACTACTTTAAAAACATCTTGCTTAAGTTTCAAGGAGAAGGCTAGTCAGTTTGCGGGGACCCCTTAGGAGATGAATTTTCACTAGTAGAATTATTCCACGTGCTACTAATAATCAGTGGTCCCCCACAGCTTCTTCCCCCTCCAACCTCCAGCTTGGGCGAGGAAGTCTCAGGGAGGGGCACCAGTTATATGTAAGTTAGAGATGAAGATAGATATATTTAGAAATCTCCTCTCGCGTAATAAAAACTCAACAAGGAATGCACATAAGGCAGGCATCTTGAGATATTTAGAGCGAGCGCAGTCCGTACATATCATTTTCGCCTCCGTGAAGATCATGAGGCTGTACACAGGACAGGTTCCTCGCTCGCTGACATCACATCACATCACCTACCTGCAGCTCCGTACCGACACGACATGTGCAATGGGGAATTTCTAATTCGTCGATTCAGATCCAATCATGGCATCTCAGACGATACTATACAACTATTGGTTACCACAAACAACTACAGATACAAATACAGATAGATGTACTCCGGACACCGCGCCAATACAAATATACATTTCATGCAAGCAATAATGGCAAAAACAAAGCTTCCATTATTAGCTCTGCCACATAAACTCGCTGAGCTGTAGCAGATGGTCCCCGAGACCTCTCTTCGCCAACGTGCTGATGCCCCTCTCTGGACTCGATGTCTGTTCTGAATAGCACAGCTCCACCAGCGTCTTCAACTCATCGTAGCTGAACTGCTCTTTGCCACCACTGACACTGTTGCCCTCTTTGGCGTGTCGAATCACCGCATCAGGACCCTCATTGAAGAGGTCGAAGAATTTGGCGGCCCGGTCGAGATTGACATCCGCCTCGATGTTTTTGAGGTTCTGCTGCAGGACCAAGATGTTGAGTTGCATCCTGCCACTGCCGTTTATATTCATCGTCTTCACCTGGCCAGCGTTGGTGACGAGAAAGGTGTCGATGAGAAGTCCTAGACCTGTACGGACAAACGATATCTCTTTGTCGCGAAGGAAGCGCACAACAGTCTCGTCGTAAGAGACAAGATCGGCGTTGAGGCTTAGGATCTTCGGATCCGGGTCGTTGACGGCCTGCTCGAGGAGATATGGTGCTGAATCTGGGGAGAGGGCCATTGAAAGTGAATGTATTATCTGGCATCGAACTTCCATATGCAATGTCAAGAGAACCGTGCTAGCAAGCTCTTGGTAAGATGACACAATGGAATCAAAGGCACTACAGACATTAGCGGTGTGACTTTATGTAAGGGGTGGTGACTTACCCGACAGTCTCCTGGGTCATGGGCAGGTAGACCGGATTCTGTTCATCTTGCAACCTCGACACCTCAAACTCATTAAATAGGGTCCACCGCCTGCCCAAGGGCTTTTGCGCTATACGGGACGAGTCGGCAGCGTTTTTCGTAATATGGCGAAGCTGACCGATTTTGATTGCGAGCCACTTCATGCTAGTGTAAAGAACACACAACGATGATATGGTTTCTCGGTCTGTGATTGTATCGTCCAATCGCAGGGGAGTTTGGTCCGTCTGTATGATGAGCAAGCTCGTCTCCTTTTCAAGAAGAGGTCGATCTTCCACTTTTGATGCCCAGAGTTTCTCCATTGTGTCGTGAATATCGCCCTGTTCAGTAGAGAGTAAAGCAGAGAGCTTTAGGGTGGTGCCGTCCAAATCCCTGACGCGCGAAACCAAGGATTTGAACCAGTCATAGCACCGATCGTAGTATCTCAGCATTTGTGTGATGATGAGCTGGCTGAGCGCTTGGTCGTGAGGAATCGTATCCAGCATCCTGCAGAATTCTGTTATTAGGGCGAAGAATGCAGCCGTTCCTTTGAAGACTGGTCTCCGAGCAACCTTTGCCCACTGTGAATCTTCCTGGAACGAATCGGATTCCTCAAATACCGAATCACTGAGTTTGCCTAATGTCTCATCTAGCTGGGGAAGGAAGACATTGACTAGGAAATTGTCAAGGAACGACGTCAGAGTACTCTTAACGAGATCCGATCCTGGAGGCACAATGATCTTAAGTCTCTGGAGGAAACTCAAGGTTGGGGGTAGCAACAAGCTCATGTTGAAAACACTAGGCTCCACCAAGGACTTATGGGCTCCAAGCCCGCCCGACCTATTTTCATAGGTGCTGGTCGCTCGCGTTGATCCGCTTCGACCCATTATGCTATCAGTCCTGTTGGTAGGTAGCTTCTTCCCATCCGCGCCCTTGCGAGAGCCAGACATCAGTCCGGGCACTGCAGCTCGAATAATCCCTTCCAAGTCTTGATACTCCGTGGTCATCTGAACAGACTTCGAATCTGCATCTGAAAACTGAAAGAGGTGCTCTCGCTTTGAGTCTTGTCTTGAAGATCCTAGTTTCGGAGACGAGTCGAATTGGTAAAGGTCTGCATCAGTCGTGACATAGTTGTGTAGCAACGACTTGATTTCGTTCTGGTACAGATTCCACAACTCTTTGAAACCCCCAAGAAGTGTTGATGAATTCCTTGTGCCTTCTCGCAATGTAATGGCTTTAACAACATCGTTGAATACGCGGTGGCTCTCGGCTATAGACTCGAATTTGGCGTATAAAGTCCACAGGAGATCATATATGACATCTGCACGGATGGTGTTCTCCCGACTGCCAAATGCTTGGTTCCCCGACTGTTTCGAAATACCTCCACGTAACGAGCTCGGATGCTTCTGATCAACTTCACTATTTGTCTCGTTCACAATCCCGAAAAGCTCCACGGGAAGTCGCTGTTTGATGGTACTAACAGCTGATTCGAGAGCACCGAGCTTATTGAGTGATTCTACCACTAATTCAATGTAGTAAAATGTGTCTGCTTCGGGATTTCTTGAGGGATCTTCAACCATTGGCTGAGATAAATCCATCGTGTCTAAAACCTCGAAGAAGGGCTTTATCGAAGATGCTGGGTCCAGCTTATTTTCGCCAATGCCACCCTGACCTTTCGCAAGCGTTTGCCATCGTTCTTGACAATAAGGTGACTTTAGATATAAATGATCATGGAGCTCCTCAATCAGAATGTCTGTCAAAGCAGACTCCTGGTTCGCCAAGTAACTCCTCAGATCACTCAAAGCCCCAATTTCATCCAGCGCCGGTACCCGTATTCGCCGTAATGCGGTCTGCAATATATCCACGGCAGTCAGAAACCTCTTTTCTGATATCCGCGCCTCCAACTGATCCGGTACCAGCCGCAGATCCTCAACTTCCGAGAGTGTATGTAGCAATTCGTCGTAGTTCCCCGACGCAGTCGCCAGTTTTCGTAGCTCCGGGTCTGTAGTTGCAAGACTCGTTTTGGATGAGCTGAGAGACTCTTTCAACTGCCGTACCCTCTTCTGAGATGTTTGTATACTGGACTGGATCTTGTGAAAAGTACCAATTGAACTATTGAAGCCCTGATGGTGTTCATGTACAATGGCCTTGAGCGAATCCTGCAGATACCTGTGTGTACTCTCAAAGTTCTGGTATTCGTGTGCCCGCCCAACAGAGCTCGTATCCAGCAACTGGAGTGCTATTTGAACCGGCACCGAGTCGTTCTTGCACATAGCCGGCCATTCCTCCTTGATATGTTCGAGAACATCGGCTATCTGTTTTTCTGCGCTGCTCTCTGGCGCGATTCTGGGACGGGAGTATGCAGCAGATCTTGCTGCTGGAGGAGCAACTACTGGACTCGGTGGGGAACCGTATCTCTCGCCATAATCATTGCCATAGGGATCATAATCGTCTCTGTCGAGCGTGGGCGAAGCTCCATATCCTCCTCCGTTACTGTTACCATAGAGATCCTCGCCCAAGCCCCCACGGCGGTTGCGGGCCATTTGCTATTGATCGCGATCGCGTAAATTCGGTCTGTATGGTAAGGCCATTCGCAGGTGTCGTCGACTTGATTTCGTGGGGTTGTGGAGATGTAGAATCCGAGACGTTTCTGACGTTTCTGATGATCCGCTGTGACTCGGCTGCTCCCGAGAGGCGCGTTCATTTTCCGCTCCCCGCCTCGAGAACAACTTCCACTTCCCATTCAATTTCCCCCCTTCTATATGGTATAGGATGTCTACTTTATATGATTGTGTTTCTCGCTGACTTCTTTAGAGTATGTTCATAAGGCTGCATATACTCCTCAGGGAAGATCTGAATTCCATAATTACATGTCACCGTTCAGTACCTGCAATCCTCCTAGTACGTGCAATACTTCTACAATGTCATAATTACCATGCTTTATGTTCCAGCAGTCTTTCTTTTGGCGTACTAGTTTGCTATATCTTGTAAAATTCCAATCAAATCCTTAACTTCTAGGAAGTTCTACCCTCTGTGTGGGATTCAAGCTCTCAACAGGAGCTTACATCATTCTCCAATCTCACTCCAACGTCGTTTTCTACCTCTATTTGATCACTTTCAATTTTCGTTCAAATCAAGGCGTTTCAACATATTCCATTCCTTGTACCCAAAGCCACTTATTGTAAGAGCGTTCGCTCCCTTACTGTATCCTCACTGTTTGTGCTTAAAGTTCTTAGAGCACATTACTCAGATGTCACGCATTTCAAATCTTTCAATCGCTCAATCAAGACCAGATATAGCATCCCACGCTATACACATTGCACTATTCATATTTACAAGCTTCCCCATGTCCAACCCCTATATACAAGTCACCCACCTATTCCTCCCTCTCCATCTCCACAACAACTTCCCAGGCCTTCAACACCTCGTATCGTACCCTCTCAGCACAAGCAAGGCAGATGTATAGTCTGATAATTACTACACGTCTCCCCACTCGGCGTATCACTCCCCGTCTGCAAATACAAATCATAGTACCCGCTCACACTATTCGGGCAGACCAAGAAATTCAACTCTGTTGCTCAGGTAGTCAGCGTATATTCTCCTCCATCCCCTCCTCACACTCCCATCCCCCACCCACCCCATCTCTCTCTCTCTCCCTCTCTTCTTTGGTTCCACTTTACTTACGTCTCCCATAACTACTCCCCTCCGTCGTAATAATCGTATCCCCCTCCAACCCCCACGGACCCGCCCCACTCGTCGCATTAAAGCTCAACGGCAGATAACTAACCCCACTAGCACCAACCCCAATATTCAAAAACATACTCGTATTCGTACTCTGTATCGTATCGCTGATGTTGAAGTACTCGGACGATGCTTCGGGGCCCATGACGGCCGTGCTGGGCGAGGATGGCAGGGCTTGGAGGTACAGGTGGTAGATGGGATCCTCGACGCCGCGGATCTGGTATGGTTTTAGGGCGAGAGAGGTGCTTGCTAGAAATGCTAGACTACTTAGGGAGATGAGAGATTTCATGATGGAGTTGGATGTAGGTAGGGAAATACAGTCAACAAAAAGCTACGAGAAAAAGAACAAGAGTCCGGAACGGGGAAGAACTTATACCTAGGTATGTATGCCTTCGTACCAAAAAACCCGGCAATACACTATGTAAATTGCTCGTCAGATGACAGACAGTTTATATTAAATATCCCCTTCCTTCCAACCGCCCGGGTTCCTTCCCGTACTTACTTACTTACTTATTTATCAATCCATCACGAGGATATAATCCCGTCCGCATAAAGGCTGAATCAACTTAAAACGTTACATTCTTGCTTGTTTGCTTGTGCCTAAACCTAGACCCTCCAATTCCAATTCCACCTCTAAAACGGAACATCATCTTCCTTGGCACACTTGGTCTGAATCAAGCCAAGAAGTAAACAAGATTCCGCGACGGAGATATTTCTCGTTCACGAAACGCGATTTAATAATCATAGCATACTCCGCGGATACACTAGACTCCTACCTTACCTATTTCTATTACTCTCTCTCTCTCTCTCCCAGCCCAGCCCGCTGAGCGACATACAAGTCAAGTCAATCCCAACGTTGAGTTACCTATCTATGCACATTACTGTACGTACGCACCACAAGCTTCACTACACTGCACCACAGTATCAAAACACAAGGGAATTATCAGTCAACATCACATACATACCCAATCTTCCAATCTTTCAATACCCCCTCCTTCCTCCTCCACATCCTCCTCCTTCCACATCCACCTCCACCTCCATCCAAATCCACACCTATAAACCAAAAATAAACAAAACTTCCCATGACAAGTAAACAAACATACTCTACACTACAGTACAGTACAGTACAACAATCAGATACGCCCTTTACTATTACTAATAACGCCTTTGAAAAATCCCATCTTGTTTCTCGACTTACTCTTTCCCCCTCCCTCGTACGCGGCTGGTCCCTATTATATCCTTTTTAAATATACGAGAGGGGTTATTGTACCCTCCTCGTATCGGGTTGCACAATTAGCGTTGTTTGAATCACGACAGCAAAGATACAGTGGATTAGCAATGATCTGGTTGGAGTTCGTTCAAAATATATGGAAAGCCCATTTGGGATCACCTCTTCGCCCGGCACTTGACAACCTGGTGGAGAAAGCTTAATAGAGACAAAATGGCTTTACTGCAAGAAACAATCACATATCAGACGCAGAATAACAGCATACCAGGGGACGATTCTTTTCGTCAACTCTAGAGAAAAACCATACAACCATCCTCACTCTGTATGAAAAGGTGGAAACACTTCGATGCATGCGGAACCATAAAATAGAAAAAAGGCTTCGTATGATTTATTCGTTTAGTAGACCACAATGTTGACCGCTCCTCCAAAGCAAGTAAAACAAGCTAAGAGAATGCCAATATCCCCTTATCTGATAGAAACCACCCAATCGCTCAATCACTACCAGGAGGACTTTTCGGAATGTAACAACGTTGTATAAGAGCAAAACAAGGGGGGTTCGTAGATTGCTCGAGTCTTCGTCTTGATCATATTCGTGAAGTTCGTGAATGGCGCACAAATTGTCTGCAAAATGCTGAAAATCTGATTAGTTGCGCATCTAAAGATACCAGAAATATGAGCATACCTTAGAAGCACTTGCGATGGACGATGGAAGGTCCACTCTCGTCGTACTCCTGCTTTGAGATCCACATTTGTTGGAAGGTAGAGAGGGATGCGAGAATGGAACCACCGATCCAGACGGAGTACTTTCGCTCGGGTGGTGCAATGATCTTGACCTTCATGGATGATGGTGCAAGGGCGGTGATTTCCTTTTGCATACGGTCTGAGATACCTGGGTACATGGTAGTTCCACCAGACTATGTGATTGTTAGCAATCTGCAGCTTACCCCTCATACTGTAGAACTTACCATGACAATGTTACCGTACAAATCCTTACGGACATCAACATCACACTTCATGATGGAGTTGAAGGTTGTGACATGGATACCACCACTCTCAAGACCCAAGACAGATGGTTGGAACAGCGCTTCAGGAGCACGGAAACGCTCGTTACCAATAGTGATGACCTGTCCATCAGGAAGCTCATATGACTTCTCCAAGCTGGAAGACTGGCTGGCAGTTTGGATTTCTTGCTCAAAGTCAAGAGCAACGTAACAGAGCTTCTCCTTGATGTCACGGACGATTTCTCGCTCGGCAGTGGTGGAGAAAGTGTAACCGCGCTCAGCCAAGATCTTCATGAGGTAGTCGGTCAAATCACGACCAGCCATATCAACACGAGCAATGGCGTGAGGAAGAGAGAAACCTTCGTAAATTGGGACGACGTGGGTAACTCCATCACCGGAATCAAGCACGATACCAGTGGTACGACCGGAAGCGTAAAGGGAGAGAACGGCTTGGATGGAGACGTAAAAGGCGGGGGCGTTGAAGGTCTCGAAAACAATCTGAGTCATCTTCTCTCTGTTGGACTTGGGATTGATAGGAGCCTCAGTGAGGAGAACTGGGTGCTCTTCTGGGGCCACACGAAGTTCGTTGTAGAAAGTGTGATGCCAGATCTTCTCCATGTCATCCCAGTTGGTGACAACACCGTGCTCAATTGGGTATCTCAGGGTGAGGATACCACGCTTGGACTGTGCCTCATCTCCAACATATGAGTCCTTCTGACCCATACCAATCATGATACTACAATCCTTATCAGTTTTATATTCTTCGTATACGGATAGCGGGGAAAGTGGCGGGGTTGGGGGTCTTACCCATGGTGACGAGGACGACCAACAATGGATGCTGTTGATTTTTAGTTTTCCATTTGCTGAAGATTGAGGCTTCGAGGAGCTGATGTGACTGCCACAAGAGCAGGATAAGGAGGACTTACGGAAAACGGCACGAGGAGCATCATCACCAGCGAAACCGGCCTTGCACATTCCGGAACTGCAGGACTCGTCAGCGAAGCCCAGGCATAATTTTATTCACTAAAGATCCAAGATATCAAGATATGATTTCGAGAGCTGCCCCACTGCTGAGGTCCAGCTTGATCGTAAGGGAGGATATGGGAGCTTACCCATTGTCAATGACGAGGGCTGCAACTTCTTCTGTAGATGGGAGACAGTATTAGCCAGTGTCCGCATGGCTCATATTGATGCGCTGCAGATATTTTGCCCGGTATACAGAGGTGGCCATGTGTGCTTACCTTCCATGGCTGCGGATTACGACGTGAAGTCAATAAAAATCGAAGTTGTGTGGGATATGGCGGTGAACGGCTCTCACGTCGATAAGACTGTGAGAAAGGGTACGAAGATGCAAGAGATCACGAAAAGGAGATTCGTGGTCGATAAAAGACTCGATGATGGGTATGCGGAGACGTGTCAAGGAGGAGTCGAGGTTGAAGGAGAAAAGAGGCAGAGACGGTTGGGTCGATGTCACGAATGGAAGTTCTTGTGGGCCGCAACTGCGTTATGGACGCTGCGGTGCGGGAGGCGAAGCGAACAGCTCTTGCAGATGCAGAAAAGGGGGATTGCCGCTTTTAGGCACCGGTGTGAGGCAGGTCGGAGTCGGACACCCAATTTGGGTGCGGGCAAGAACAAGAGTGAAGATGGATAGGACGAAATTGTACAAGGTTACAACAAGGCTTGCCTCTTTTCTTATTATACTCTTCCTCTTTTCTATCAAAATAGTAGTGGCTGGTTTGCAGCAAAAGTCTTCTTTTCCCCATGTTATAGCACGCCCCACCAACCTTCGCAACAGCTCAACAAGTCCCAAAACAGACAAGTTCTCACGAAGCCATTCACACCGCAACACACCGAGATCTCGAAATATCTTCCGGACAGCAACAAATCACGGCAATCTTTATTTCGACGCCTGCAATGAGGCAACTATGTATTGCCCCCTGCTGTATCACCAGTCGCCGCTAGACGCGTGTCAAGAGAACAAGTGGTTCTAATAAGCTACGGTTCTGGTGGTTATTTATATCCGATTGTCAGCGTCTGGCCGCCAAGTAGGCTCTTGTCGTTGCCACGCATTTTCTTGCCTCCAAAGCACAATTCCCTATTAATGACAAACAGCTTGCGTAGGTAGGTACATATGCAAGGGCAGCACTTGGAGCTGATACTACTTCGTAGAATGTTGCCTTGCCCATTCCTTCCATCCCCAGCCACCGACGATGATGTTGGTTTTGTTCGAACGTTGTCTCTACGGCGCCTTAGATGGCAGTTTCGTGCAGTTATCGAGGGGCATTCTTGGTGGGGTAAAATGTGACCAAAACATCCGAAACTTCCTTATCATTTTATGCATAATCAGCATGAAACTGGATATTGGCTTGGATACGGTCTTGGGGTGTTGAATAGATATTCAATTAAGCTTTGGACTGCGGGACCCCTACCTACCTAGGTAGGCATGGAGAGAACGAACCATGGTTTAACCTGTTAGGCAAGCACGTGTGAAATAGCACGTGACAGTAGAGGTTTCTTGTACAGATTGGAGACTTCTGTAACCACTGATCATGATGGATACAGCATCAGGCCTTCATTGAGCAAATAATTAAAGCGCATGAATTATGTTCACAGTACTTTGCAACTCAAAATCGAAGAAGCGCCAAGGCTTCATGTTGAGCTCACGACTCGTGAGTCACGAGTCAGAGCCAAAGGCGGGGGCGGGGTCCGTAGAATTACTAGATATACTCCGAAACTTACTACCGAACACATCGAAAATTAAACTGGAAAGCACGAGAAGTTTATAGAAAAGCTCCCCAATCAAAACAAAATCGCCGGGTTTTCACGTCTTGAATACTAAACACATTTTCTGTGCTTGACGAACCTATAAACTCTCTCAACTCAAACCTCGTATACTCTCAACCCTTCGAAACCTACAATTACAAGCCACAAAACATAACATCCCAGGTCAAAACTACCCCACCATAGTATCAACATCAACATCCACACCCTCACAACCACCAACATCATGGACCCAGGCATGAACCAGCTCCTGAAATGGAGCGTCGAAAACTCCAGCGCCAGCACCTCAGACCCCACCACCGCGCCCCCAACATCCCAAATAAACCCCGAAGCCATGAACGCGCTCTTCGGCGGCCCCTCGGACGCAGACCTAATGCTCTCCTCCATGAGCGTCATCACGTCTCCGGACCCCGAGCTCACGATCTACATGAAACTCATCGCGTTCGACAACTTCGAACAGCTGATCCAAAACCTTGACAATGCGAATAACCTCGGCCCGCTGGCGCTCTGGACCCCGCTGCTGGGCTGTCTCGAGAGCGCCGAGAGCGAGATCCGGAAGATGGCGGCGTGGTGTGTGGGCACTGCGGTGCAGAATAACGTTAGTTCGCAGGAACGCTTGCTGGCTATGGGCGGGATACCGAGGCTGGCGAAGCTGGCTGTTGATGAGGGGGAGGGGGAGCGGGTGAGGAGGAAGGCGGTGTATGCGCTTAGTTCGGCGTGTAGGAATTACCAGCCGGCGATGGATGTATTGACTGCCGAGTTGGAGAAGCTGGGACGCGATGAGTGGGCGTGCAAGGTGGATGCTGGGGATATGGATGCTTGTGATAGGTTGATTGTGGCTATGAGGGAGGAGGCTGCGAAGGGGAAGAAGGAATAGGAATTGAGGGGGCTTATGGTTGCATTGGGATGGAGTTTGGTGTTGGGATTTTTGGAGGTTATGAAGGAGGTTATGAAGGAGGTTATGAAGGAGGTTATGAAGGAGGTTAT
>QGMF01000424.1:0-32485 GCA_007821475.1 Lachnellula arida | reverse complement strand
ACTATAAGTCTTTTACCTAGACTATATGCTAGCAACCCCCTTATAGCGTAGGAGCATCTAGCTTAGAGCTAGCTTTATCTACTAGAATCTCTCTAGCTTTCTCTTTTAGTGCCTTCCCTTTAGTAGTAGCGCTAGTAATTATTTTAGGAGTAGTTTTAGTATTCTTAGCATTTTAGGGCGTTTTAGAGGGGACTTTTATTACCTTTTTACGCTCCTCTTCCCTTGCCTTAGTAATAGGTGTCTTCTTATAGGGAGCTATTAGTTTAGGAAAGGTAAATAAAGGTCTAGGAAATTATTCAAATTAATTATAAAGTATCTAGGAAGTATAGTTATAAAGCAATTAATTATATTGTAATAGTAATATTATTTAAATTTTAGGTATAGGCGCAAAAGTAGTGCGGGGTTAAGAAATCGGCAAAATGCTAAGGAAAATCGATTATTTAATATATGACTGTATGCCTGTCAGCCGTAGCCGTCACGCCGTGTGACTTCTTTTCCATGCCAGTGCTAAAAACAGTCCTGCTACGGAGTACTATACTTCGTATACTCGTAATTTCGTATAATCGTACTCAACTTTCCTAGTATCCCCCCACATATGCAAGTAACCTTGGAACAAACTATCCAATAAATTGTCAAGACTTGTATTGTAAGCAGAAGCAGAATTAGTGCTTACATACTGTGCCACCCACCAGCGGCGCATACGTATTTATTAGTATTTATACATTCTGTTCTGCATGAAAGAAACATTAATTCCAACAATCTGTTCAAAATGATCCACACAACCATAGAAATCAACCGAGCTCCGGAAGTCGTAAGGAAAGCCGTGAGTTGTTACTTCCAACCAACCACATCCAACAGGTTCTCATGCCCATGAAATAGTTTCTCGACTTCTCGTCTTACCACGAATGGCACCAAGGCATGGTGAAAGAAATCAAACCACTATCTGATTCCCTTGCAGCGGGCAACAAACTCCATTGTGAAATGTTGGACCTTACATTTGATGCTATCATAACTGTCAGCATTTCCTTAATTCCCCTTACTTTCATTAAATATAATAGGGTTAACAGCCCCAAAAGGAAAACTCCCCTACAATGTTTCAATGGCAAGGCCCGCCCGTGGCGGGGATCTCTGGCCTTCATATCTTTTCTTTCGAGCCGAGTAGAGTTGCTGTAGGCGGCACTACGTTTGTGCAGCAGGAGCAGTTCTCGGGAGCCATGGCTTTCTTGATGCGGGTGCTTGGCTGGAGCATGCCTGGTAAGTTCGATGGGTTTAATGGGGATCTGAAGAAGAGGGTTGAGAGCTTGTGAATGGTGAAAGGAGACGTGAGAGTGAGAGGTGGCGGATTTTCTGTGTTTGCTGGCATGCATATGGAAACTGGATATTGAGATAGCATCCATTGCTTGCGAAGAAGGGGCCGAAATTCTGTTCGCGACCTGGGAGTTTGAATTCTGTTGTCGAGCTCAAAGTTCTTTTGCGTTTTTAGCTATTCCGTGTGGTTTTGCTTCTTCCAATTTCATGTTTAAAACTGTTCAGATTTTGCACGGCCTGTACATGTATGCCACAAGTATGACTGTTTCGGCGTCCAAAAGAATGCCTTGAATTTGTTAGCGCATATTGTTAAGAGGGAGAGAGAGAGAGAGAGAGAGAGATCCAATGAACTTTATCGTGAGCGAGACATCTGGTACGGGTACTGAATGAGAGAAGTCGTATCATCGTGTATAAAGGGCTGCGACGACTGCAATCGTCAACCACATCACCACTTGCCTCTTTAAGGGGAATTGCTGGGACTAATGTTTATACACCTTCCACACGATTGTAAATTCATCGGTGTATCTTCAATCTTTCCTCTTGAAACATTTTGGATATTTCAGGCATAATAACTAATAATTCAGGAAGATACGAATTAGTACTAGAAAGTCTCCGAGATATGTCTCCGTTTGCTTGGTAATCTGGCATAAGTGTGGCCGTTTCGGCGGTCCAAATAGTTTCGTTTCATTCTTAGCGAAAATGCTAAAATCTATCACTTCAAGAAAAGACCAATCAAAGTTCTTCCTGGTTTTGAAGTACACTTTATTCCGGGCATTGGTATTACCGAAGTTCCTTTGTCGTGCCATTTGCAATTGGTTGAAGCTATACTTTGTGGCTGTCACTGGCTGGATCGTTAACAAGTCTTGATAGAAGTCCCACTTCAAACATTTGCCTATGACAGAAAGAGGCTAGGGTATCTGCAGCACTAATACTTGCAACCAGCCTCAAAATATTTGTGGAAAGTATATATAGACATGTTGACGCTGGAGTTTGCACTTTCTTCTGACCAAACCACCTTTACTTTCCCCAACAATCATAACAGACTTCAACCACCAACTCCTCATAAGTTATAACAATGACAACGTCCCTGAAACCCCTTACCCTCTGGGGTGGTGTCGGAGGTCCAAACCCCTCCAAGGTATCCATCATCCTCGCCGAGCTCTCCCTCGCCTTCGACCCCCAGCACCTGGGCTTCGACAAGGTCAAGGCCCCCGAATACCTAAAGCTCAACCCAAACGGGCGCCTCCCCACGCTCGTCGATCCCAATAATGGCGGCTTTACCCTCTGGGAATCAGGAGCCATCATCGAGTACGTCATTGCGAAGTACGATAAAGATCACCTGCTCAGCTACGAGGCTGGAAGCGACTTGGATTTCCAGTGCAAGCAGTGGCTTTATTTTCAGATGAGTGGACAGGGTCCCTATTACGGCCAAGCTTAGTATGTCCAGTCTACCCCATCCCCCCCGCTCCTCCCCTCTCCTCAAAAGATCCCAGGAATTAACAAGTCACCTATAGCTGGTTTGCAAACCTCCACCCCGAGAAAATCCCCTCCGCTATTGAACGCTACGTCAAAGAGGTGAAGCGTGTCTCGAGCGTCCTTGATACTCATCTGAAAGACCGTGAGTATCTCGTCGGCGACAAGTGTACGTATGCGGACCTGGCGTTCATCTCCTGGCAGACGGGCATCAAGGCGGTGACGGCGGCGATCTATGATGAGGAGAAGGAGTTTCCGCACTTGAGTGCTTGGTTGAAGAGGATTAGTAGTCGGGAGGCTACGAGTCGTGTGTTGGAGCAGAAGAAGGCGCTTGAGGCTACGATTTTTGCTAAGAAGTAGATGGGGAGGGTGAGAGGGGGTCCTCGGTTTGAATAATCCTCGTGGGTGTAAAGTTCAAAATTATGAACAGGGTATTTATTTGATTAACCGGCGGGATAACCAAGACAAGGGATTGTTTTTCTCTTCGCTGCAATATACAAAGATCTTCCTCGGACTCCGAAGGCAGAGATGTCCAAGAACTATTCCATCCGCTTTATCGTGTTATTTGTATTTACAAGTTTCCCTTAATGTATTATTTTATCTTGACAACAAGACTCCTTCTGGACAAGTTTCGAAGAAAGATTCTTGTTGGAAGGAACATCAATTGCCGGATTCGCCGAGAAGAAATCCGCCGGTTTAATATGCAGCTGATGGATCTCCACTGGCCTATTGTCACTTGTCAGCATATACACGCCACCCCTGGCAAGAAGCTCACTTACATCACAGGCCAATCCTCCACTCTCGGATTATGCGTCAAGCCAAACACGTTCCAAACAACCACATCCGTATCCTCAACAGCATCACCCCGCTTCGCCGCATCCGCGACACCGTCAACCTCATCGCGGCTCTGAAGCGTATATCTGCCACTAGCGAACAATTCTCCATCCTTGTACTTCGTAACCCACACATGATGGTTTGTAAACTGTGCTCTTCAGGCTTGAATACTGCCCGGCTGAGCAAGGAGCTTTTGCGTAGGCGCGGGGGTGAATTTGTACCCGACTGGCTTGCCACTAACTGGATTCCGCTTGGTATTATTGACGATCTTGACAACGCGGTTGCGTTGGGGTGCAGCGTCTAGTCCTTGGGAGGTTAAGATGGGCGTTTGTTGGATCTCGTAGAAATTGCCTGCTGGGTTGCGTTCTGGCGAGAACGGGACGGGATGGGACTCCTCTACTACCACTGTATTGTCGGGACCGTCGACGGCGGGATCCATCCGCACAGCGAAGATGTGTTGGTGGTTCTGCGCGAGAGCACCCGGCGAGACGACATTGCCGTAGTCGGAGGTCTTGCCGGGGTCGATGTTGACTACTGAGACGATCTCCGTGGCGCGCGTCTCGACGGTGATGCCGCCGGCTTGGTCGAATTTGTAGGCGAAGATGTATTCGTAGTTGGCTAGGGTGATGATGAATTGGACGACGAGTTCGCGGTTTCGAGTTACGACTGCGCGGCCGGTGCGCCAGTTTGTGTGTTTCCAGCCGATGCCGTTGTCTTGTTCGTGTAGGCAGACGACGTTGCGGCTTACGGATGTTGTGCCGTCGGGTGTGGTGTTCGTTGAGTTGAAGTACTGGATGTGGAGTTAGTACTTTTTGAAACTCTTGGATATTTACTTTTTACTTGCCTTGATATGGCCTAAGCAATCACATCCAAGTTCTAAGGTGTTGGCACAGGTACCAGCGCCTCCGTCTCCGAAGTCGAAGGCTTGCTTCCGTTGGAATGGTGCACGAGCATCCGCGTATGGAACAGTCTAACACATCAGCTGCTGTTTCTTGCACTCGGGAGGGTCACTTACCATCTCACTTATACTCAACCGGTACATCACACTCCTTCCATCATACCTAACGTCATGAATCGTCGCGCCCTCCCGGTGATTGAACCCTACCCTAAATCTCCATTTCTGCCACTCCACCAAACTCTCATCCGTGACCGTAAAAACTCGGCCCATCAGGCTGCGACACATTCAACGCCTTTAGATCCTTTCTTGTTCCACTCACCAGCAGCTCAGGCACGTACTCAGCACCTGTGCAATGCTCAATAATCTTACTTGAATGCGTTCCCTTTGCAAGTCCATCCTCCTTTCCGCCTGTAGCAAGACGATCAATACGAACGACTTCCCGGGTCTTGCAGTCCATTACCGGGATCAAAGGGAGGGGATAAGCGTAGAAATTGGAGTCCGGGTTTCCATTGCGCGTGTCTTGGGCGAAACATAGGCCTTGGAAGTACCTTGTGCTCTCTTCATCTGGATCTGGTCCTCCGTAAGGCCAAGGTTCAACAATTACTTCAAATCCTTCTGGGAGGTGGAACTCTGCGATCGCTGCTTTGAAGACGGGAGATCTCCATACCGCCTTTACGAGATGGTCGAATTCGCCTCTGTAAAGTATTAGGAGATGTTCCAGAAGAAGAGGGGAATTTTACGGACAATGTCAGGGGTGCTTGATGTTTTGGGTCAATCAGTTCCTGTCCAACTAGCTTTCCAGTCCTCACATCAACGAGCGACTCGTAAAATTGGAAGAGTTTATTCTCGCTCACAACGTCGTAAGTTAGACGAGCAAGGCGATCGGGCCTTGCAGAGCTGGCTGCAAGAGTTCCCGTGGCCTCGGCGTCGAGGAACGGTTGTAACTGACCTTTGGGCGGTTCTTCGAGTGATATTGTACGGAAATCAAGGACAGATTTGTCGTGTAATTGAAGAATTACATCGCGAGCGATATTTGCTTCTGTAACGGAGAGTTGTGCGAGAGGATGAGGGAGAGGTTGAGATAGTTGAGGATGCTGAAGGGATGTCATGATGAGGTTTTGAGGAACTTACTCGATATTTGTTACGTCAAATGACTAGAACCGCCCCCAAGAAGTTGTAAATGACTAGAACCGCATTCTCGACTCGTTTAGGCTTACTGTAGACGGAGGTGGATATGTGGGGTTTCAGACCCACATATCCGGATATTACATAAGATTCGTCCAATGCTATGAAGAATATAATTGTAATAGAAGAATGCAATGCAGAAGAACAAATAAATAAGGGAGGGTATTATGCATGCGATATAGAAGAATAAATAAGAAGGGTACGCATGCGACGCAGAAGCATAAATAAATAATAAGGGTGCAATGCAAAAGAGTATAATATGAGGATATACTCTTAATTAACTTACTATTATATTTTTTTGGTGGGAGGGCGGTTCTAGTCATTTACGACTTTTTTTGGGCGGTTCTTATGGCGGTTTTTTATCATATTTTTTGACACATCGATTTTTCCTACCTTACTATGCATTATATAATTAATTTAGCATTAGCATACTTGTTGGTATATACACATAGTGCACTGGGTGAGCCTAGATCACGTATTCAGTCGAGTTTATCGGTGGGTACGTGGTTGCATTCTAGGTTGTAGAAGAGGTTCTAGCTAAGGTTGCGGCGATGAGGTTATACCCATTGCTGCTTAGTTATTGGAGCTAAGTCACGTGTGCGACGTGACATATACATTCCAACAATACTACTTCTAGTAATTCCAATCGGTAGAAGTAGTTTATTTATTAATATCAATTATATTCTACCGATTAGAATTACTATTTTGCTTTCTTAAATATATTATATAATTACTTATACTATTCTAGGCTACGAGCGATACGGAGCGGAGGTTAAGCCTCGCATTAATGCCTAAGCGCGCCAAGTCACATAACTGTAAAGGCTCTAGCAATACCCTCCCCCCCCCCCTCTAACAAGCTAGTATATAAACACTAATCGCTAATGTAGCCACCGCGTACTCCGTATACTTCCCTATTAGCTCTGCATTACTATAATTAGGCTATAATGCGCATATATAAGCTGATGCGGCACTCCTGCTTCCCGCATAGGCAAGTGCTAAGTTTTGTTGCACTTCGCGAAACTACAGAGGCAATATAGCTTAAAGGCTATATAGTCATGTGACTTACCCCGGAACCATAACCTCCTAACTAGATATTAGGTCCTAGATATTTGGGTCGGTAAACCTAGTTTAGAATCACTTAAATAGTAGTTCTTACCGATTAAAGTCATTAGAACTATTACATTGCGATAGGAAAAATCAATTAAAATAAAAAATTTAATGTGTCTAAAAATATGATAAAAAACCGCCATAGGTTCTGGTCATTTACAACTTCTTGGGGGCGGTTTTGGTCATTTGACGTATTTGTTAAGACTCGTTTGAGAGCCGGGAATGATAAAGGAGAGGCACTACCTTTTATTTTTTCTTCCCAACTGGTGCAATGCAAAGCTCTTGGAAATTGTGACATGAAAAATGCGGTCCTGATTGCAGATCGTGGGGTACGATTACATTCTCAATAAGGAAAGTACAAGAGCAGCCAATAAGACGCCCAAGTTAAAGACAGCCGATATCAGATACCCGGAAGTTTACCCGGAACCCCATTGTTATTCCTTTTCTTTCAAAGGTCATTTGTATTGCATGTATTGGAAGACAGATACTATTCCGTCATCCGTCAAATGCTGTACCTCCGTATGCAAAGCCCCTTTTCATAGCAATCAAATTAGGACTGACGACCTTCACGTGCAAAAACAAAGAATATGTCATGTGTTGTCACAATAGATCTTGACTTTGCAAGTACAATAACAAATGCTTATGTGTAGTTGCTAAAAGCAAAATTAGTAGACAAAACTTCGGTCACCGACGGAGTACTCTGAAAGTTACTTACTACCGTACATAGTTCTTCATCAAAAACTACGATTTTATCAGTCAAGCATTTTCAGTGGGTTATTATGATAAAGGAAGGTTCAACGTCACTTACTAGATTGTAAAAATACCAATCACGGTGTGTCTTGGCCAGCCAATAATATTGTTTTATTGTGCTGGCTCATGTTAGTAAGCGCTTTTTGCATGTTTCCAAGTGTACAGCCGATTGAGCTATAAGAGCGTGGTCGTGGTGGAGTGGTTGGCGTTGGAGCGAGGTTCTTCGTTCTGTTTCGGTGGAGAAGTTACGTTGGACTATGTTGAGGGTTCCACGTAGATGAGGAGATTGAGCAGGTAGGCTGTGTAGGAGTAGTGTACATTGATGACAAGGCCATATTTCGATTTGAAGAGGGCCGCATTTGTCCCTTTGTCCCCGTAATAATAACAACATAACGAGTTGTGCGGATCAAACACAGCCCTGTCCTTCGTCCAATGTGAACCCTCCATCTAGGAGATCCCGAAGTTCCACATCCCAGGAGTAAAACTGGTCTGTCGAGTCACCGAAATCTCTTAGAAACGACCAGTCGTCCGTGAAGGCTGATGGCGGCTGAGCTGGTGGAAACGGGACGGTGACCGGATTCAATAGACTTGCAAAAGATCCTCCATTCGTCTCCGGTGCTGGTATCTCAACAGGCTTTGGTTCCTGCAATGCCTGTGGCAAATCAAACACTAGTAGAGTCAGTGAGATCTCTGGTATATGTATGAAGAGACTACTTACAATCATTGAGCAATTGATGGTGTGTACCGGCAGTTTTCCAACTCTTTCCCAGGACCGAAAGCCAATGAATGCATTGCTTGAGACGGCGACGTATATCGACAGCCGCAGCTGCTTCCACTTTCTTTGAACAGTGCAACAATATACTTGCTGCAGTAAATATAGTGAAGACCATATCGCATGGTCCTCCCAGGAGACGTTCCAGATACTTTTCTAATATAACGCAGATTCTGTTGGCTGCTTCGAGACAGATATCGTGGGGGTTGGACGTGGGTTCGGCGAATTCTAGCTCAGGTCGCCAGCGCTCAATGAACGGGCGATGGAGCATAATTGTGCCTGTCAACATGACCTGCCTATAGGTAAGTAACATACTTTGCAAATACATCGATGTAATCTGGCTTACCACGCTATTCGTGATCGTTGGAGGGACTGAAGTTAGCTCATCGCTCAGGTCTAGTCTGAATGGTGATGCGTCTACACCTTTCTCCCAGTCTTGCAATTCAACCCATAACTGCATCCTCAGACTATTACCAGCAATTTGATCTTTGCAAATCGCTTTTCTAGCCGCAATACCATATATTTGCCGATAAATTCGCTCCATAATTATTGACAAGCTGATGGTTGTATGAAGAGCAGACATTGTGAGCATTTTGGTGGAATTATTCCTAGCTTGTGCTCCAGGCATGTGTAATTGCTGGGACATCAATTCCAACTCATCTGACTCGGATATCGAGGGCCACGGAGTGTCTGTTTCCTCAGCCCTCAAGATAACAGGTCGGCCCATTTCTCCGGACATCATTTTGTCGAGTATATATAGATTCCACCAAAGCCGCGAGCGAATCTCCCGTTCTACGAGGTCGTTGGGCTCATATGCGCGATGAAGCCGCAACTCAGTTGCCATTGCTGCTGCCACTCCACCCAGAATTGCTGCTCGGGCATATTCAGCAACACCATGTTGTTGAAGTGCTAGTAGTACAAGGACTTGGCAGTTCGGGATCGATGGGACAAAGACATTCATTGGTTGTCGGGCATTATCATCCTCGGTTCTACGCTGAAGAATATCAAGCGCTTCCTCGAAGAAAACTCGTGGTTCGGGGCAATTTCTTCTCTCCTGGGTGGTATTTTCAGTATTGGCCGCGGAGTTGTTGTCCACACATGAAGCAATGGCGAATATTGCTAAAACCAAAGCAGCTGGTATTCTCGGGGAAGGATAGGTGTAGTCTGATGAATTAAATAAAGGTTTGTATAGGAGAGGCCATATTGGATGTATGCAGTCGAAGTACGTCTGAAATAACATTTTCGAGGTCTCGGAAGGTATTACTGATATACATTGTGGCCGCGGAGAACGGAAGGATTTGTTGGACGGATTATTCGGTGTTGTCGTTTCGGGGAAACTTGCATTCAGACTCTGAGGAAGGCTCATCAACCCATTGGATTCCGATCTTCTACTTGGACCTCTGGCATTGGAGTTGTCAGGCAGCGTTTTCTGGTTTGATCGGCAGGGACGAACCTCCTCTTAGATATCCCATAAGAACATTCCTCATTCCTATTCTGACACGTACTACATTGTGGCAAAGCCCCATCACACTGTGCTTGGGTTTAGAGCATGTATGACAGGGAGTAGTCGAGATCCGGACCTTGATCTTTTTCTTACCACACGGTCTACAAACAATCTCTGAGTCAGTATTACTCAACTCTATGAGCCGTGGACTGACCTGCAGGCTTGCGAGACGCGTTTTCGAGTTGACATTTAAGGTAATGCACAACGTGAGGCACGCTGAAAGTATAATATACCGTACAGAATGCTATGCGATCGCGACCGACTGGATTGATAGTGTAATGCTGATGGGAGGAGAGAAACTGGTCAAAGGTAGAGCGGGGTAAGCGGGGTTCAAGCTTGAGGTTGCCTGAAATCTGCCGGCATTTAGCCGATAGCGAGGAGGTCACGAGAAAAAGGGGCCCCCTTTTCCAAAGGTGCAAATTTCAAATCTCAAGAAAACAACCGTGCATTGTGCTTTCTAGTCAGCTATAGCTACAGGTCCTCGCTCTCTGACTAAGGGGTTTGAAACACAGCGCTGTAAAGAAATGCGATCTCTTGGCAAAGGCAAGTAACGAAAGTCAACATTCCAACATTCATCAGGGACATCATGCTCCATGGCTATTATCAAAAGGCTTTGAACGGACAAAAGGAGATACAGCCTAGAGTGCCTGACAATTTCAGTTATCTAGAAGCAGCAGACCTGTGGAAACTTTGGAGTCGGGCTTTCATCCTTTAGCTCTGTGCATTACTAAGTGGACATTAGCAACGCGTTCTTCACAAATAGGTGGAACGTTTCTTACTTGTCTAATTTCGGAAGCCGTGAGTGTAATCGGAGCCCCCCATTTTCTCATCTCCCTCTTCCATATCCTGAGTAAACTCGGCTCTCGCATGATTGTCTGTCGCAGCCATGCCCCGGCAGCCATCCCGCATGCAGTCCATCATTGCATCGCGCCCCATTGTCCCGTCGGCTTTGCTTGGTCTCATCATGCCATCGGAACTCATGTCCCCTCTGGACATGTGTCTAGCCGTGCCATCGGCTTTCATCATGGTGTCCTCTCGAGGAATGTGCATAGCACTGCCTTCAGCATCCATGGTGCTTCCCTCTCGGGAAAAATGACTGGCAGAGCCATCGCTGACCATATCCTGCTTTTGAGGGAGATGTCTCTCCATGATTGAGGGCATCATCATGCGGTCTGCGTTGTGCCCATGCTTCATCTGGGTATCAGGGGTAGCCATCATTTCGCCATCGCCCATTGGAGCGGTGGAGACTAAGACACTGGTGGCCAAGATGACCAAAATACGGCTGAAGTGCATTGTGATGATGTTTTTGGACTGGATTGTTGTTGATGTTATGAAGTGGAAGTTTAATGCTGATGAGCAAAATCCAGGGATGGAAGGCCATACTTATAGACAGACCGTGGAATACTATTCCTCGTCGAGGCGGGAGGTAATTCTGCTCCTTGACGACCAAAACAGCTGAGATGTCGTGCTTGACAATTGTATTGATCTTGATCAACGTGAAGATAGCATAATCCTCGTTCATTGGTATATTATGGTCTGGAGACGGTCTGGAGACGGTCTGGTATCTCTCGGTCACGGTCTTGTGCAATGAAACCTACTTCGGTGAAAGGATAAATGCAGCATACCGCTTTGAAAAATGTTACGGAACCGTTTTTGATCAAAGAAATATGAGGAATGAAGATAGAAGAGGCCGCCTTGAGGTGTGGAATAGGACACAGAACACTAACCTCCGTGCTTCGGCAACAGAGCTCCACTTCCAGACAGACACTTATCCAAACTTCAACTCCTGCTTTTGTTTATTCTCTGCCACAAGCCGGTTCTCTACAGATCCTGGTGGGATAGTAGTACCATTCCATCATAAGTGTCCCCAATTAGGCCACTCGCAAGAAATTCGTTGAATTCAAGATCTAAAACCTATAGGCAAAGTGGCAGTAGTTGAATAGTCAATCTGAACCAGAACCTACAAATAAATTAAACGACTTGAACCAAAATCTTTGCCTTCCCACATATACTCTCTTGCTAGGAAATAAGCGTCAAACCCAAGTTCACCAGCTCAAAAGTTCAGTGAGGTGGTGCACAGACTGCATCTTCAAGAAAGACAATGTACTTGCACAATTCATTGCTCCGTAGAACGCATTTTGATACTTCAACCGTACAAGAATTGCGTATCTGAATTTCAAATGGCGCAACATTAGAACGGGATTTCGCAGCAGAGTTTGTGTAGGAGTTGAGAACGATAGATTTGAGCGACGAACAAAATTATCAGGCGAAAGGTGGCACCGTCCATCATGTGCGGTGGCGCCATGGGTCACAGGCTACCACAAGCCTGCAAGATTGCCGAGTGCCACAAAGATCCAACTGTTATGCTCTCAGCATCCTCCCTTATGCCTCACCTGTGACAAGATTATATCTTACACGCGGCTCTAAAGCCAATGAAAACCGATCATCGCTGAGACTGTCTCGGTATC
Organism: Lachnellula arida; assembly: GCA_007821475.1. NCBI lineage: Eukaryota > Fungi > Ascomycota > Leotiomycetes > Helotiales > Lachnaceae > Lachnellula > Lachnellula arida. Next base: position 20,186 of record QGMF01000424.1, on the reverse strand, counting down.
CCACGTTTACACCAGATAACAATGTATTAACGTTACCGTGTACGAGGCCTGATATTTTATGGCGGGTGGATGGCTGCATATCCAAGGACGCACAAAAAAGGCAAACAGGTACTGTACTCCACGTCGCTGGTTACGAGATTGAGGTGACACCAGAACGGGCCTGGCCGGAGGGAGATCTGTTTCGATTTACCTACTCATCAACTCTGGAATTGACCAATATGTATAGGAACCTAGCCAATAATCAACAACATTTCTGGGAACGCTGAGATTCTTCCCAAGGGAATACATCAGCCAGGCAAACAACTCAAGGACCCTACTTTTCATCTCTTCTCAACTTCTTATAATTGGGGAGGCTCAAGATTGGCTGGCTTACACAAGCTGTCACAAGTCTGTATTTAAGAAGAGAATTATTTCTGAATTGTCATTGCCTAAGTAAGTGGCAGGCAAGAAGAGTCTTCTGGGAAGACTTGTATTTGACTGCTGACTGAAGTTTGACCCAAGAGTCCTGCGGTAGCTTACGAGACCAATCAACCAAGCTTAAGTTCAAATGAATGTGTGTTCCGCATCCAATTTTCGCTGACGACCAAAGCAGAAGCCGACCGGACGAACATGGAGCGCAGAAGTGAGTCAAGTGACTACCTGGGTAGGTATCAACTTCTCGCTGACCTGGAATGGCTGAGCGGCCCTCTCCCGCTGTGCACAAACCGCACCTTCAACAATCAGCTTCATTTCCTTCAACTTCAGTTCGACACCAGCCACGTCCTCGAACACCTTAGCAGCAGCTTCAGCATCATGTGCATTCTTCTTCAAAACTTCCAACCACACCCCCTTACACTCCTCGAAAAGCTCCCCAAACTCCGCATCACTATCCTCGTCATGCGTGTACTCCGTACCGGAAAGACAGTTGTACATGGTACCATGCGCATTGATAATATCCTCCAACAACTTCGACGGTCCCAGATCCCCCATCTTCATACCATACGCCGCCTTAAACTCCGCCAGGAACTGGTCCTTCTCTGTCTTCGTCATCTGGGCGCCGGCGAACGCGAAAGCGGCGCGATCGGCAGCCTCGTCGCCCTGATACAGCACACGGTTTCGTTCGTGGATGCGAGAAATGATTGGCGGTGTGTCCCTAATATTGAGCCATTTGCCGCCAACAACGCGAACAGACTTCTGTCTCTCCCAGCGGCCGAGACGCGCTTTGAGCCCAACAAGGAAGAGGGGCGTCATCTTGCAGATATGGGTATCTTGTGCTCCAACGATGTTCTTCGTGCTTTCGTGAGCAGATTTCTCCTTTGCTAGGTTGTTCTTATACAAGTCAACGTCCTTCTTAAGCATTGCGTTTTCTGCTAACGGGTGCTGGTTTTTTCCTTGCTGCGTCGCTGCTTCGTCTTTACATTGCGAAAGCAAGGCGCTGAGCTCGGCGATTGAGTTATCCTTGGCATCTTCACGGGCTAATGGAAGCTTTTCGTTTTGCTTGGACTCTTTGAACAAGATACCCTGTAATTGGAACCTGTCAGCAGAATGATCTGTCTCAAACTTTCCAACTTCAAAGAAAGGGTGTACTAGATAGATAATAGGTGATAGGTACCTCTAGAATGCCTCTGATCTCTTTCTCAACCAAGACAGGGACTTGAGCAAGTTGAGTGTGAATCTTCTCGTCCATGCGAGCTATCATTCTTGCCTTGACGCGGTTTTCTTTAGACAATTGAGCACCCGATTTCCCATCAATAGACGAGTCAGACTCGGTATTAGCCTCGCTGCCTAGAAGTTCCGCTTCCTTTCTCTTCATATCTTCCACAGCCTGAAATGAATACTTAGCCAGACAAGCAAGCAAGTAAGCAGAGTTGCGTAAATCGTCAAGGAGGATATAAATACCTTTCTCTTCACCTCGCAAGCCTTTTCATATTCCTCCAGCTCCTGTTGCTTCGCCTTGGTAATCTCAACAGTGTACCTCTCGATGCTAAGAGAAACAGCCTGCTGGATGTATTCGTCGATTGTCATGCTCGAGGCTGGAGGGGTACCAAGTCTCACTTCCTTTGGATCATGAGGTGTGCCTCCAACAGGTCCGAGAGACTTCATCATGGATCGATCTGAGTTCATCGAAGAAGATCTACTTGTGGGCACGGTCAAAAAAGTTGACATGGAAGGGTTGAAGAGTTTGGAAATTGACTGGCGAGTAGAAGAAGTTAAATACTCCTCTGTCCACGGTCTTGCTCGAGCTTGGGAACGGCCATACGGTGAATCGGGCTCCATTAAGGGCAATTCACTTGAGTTCTTCAAGACTTTAGTAGTTGCGGAAGACTTGGAGAAGTTCGCATATCGAAATGCGGAGGCTTCATTGAGAGTCAAGGCGAAAAGGTCGGTGTAGTGAAGGATTTTCACTTGAATATTCACTTTTGGCTTTCTCTGATACCGAGAATTCACTTCCAGTTCAGATATTTCCAACATCAAAAAGTGGTTTCGTTTCTCTTAAAACTGACTCCCACATTCCCTATTTCTCATCATCTTTCTATCAACTCCGGTCCGCACTTTCGGTCCCTATTGCTAGGAGGTAATCCAAACAAGTATCTTTGATTCTGGAGCTCTTCTAACTCCTCTGCGCCTATTTGCACATCTGCGAATCCTCGAAGGTGTTGAGCACCCTATCGCTTTTCAGTCTTCCCCAGCATCAATTTCTTTTATCCCCTGCGGAGGCCTAATCAACACCCCTCTCACCAAGTAAGTCCTTGAAATCTCCTCATCGCAAAGGTCGATTTAGCAATCCCTCAAGTCCACTGAGGAACATTACCGGATTGTCTTCATTTTCGAAGCTTTCTCTCTCAGCTTTTTTCGATTCACTTTCAATCTACTTCCAAGAGTGACGAGTCATCAAGAGATCACACCCAGCTCTCCCCCCATTTCAAACACTTTACATCCTCTGATGGTTTAATGACACAAGCTCACTATATCAATAGCTTCTTACTACTCGATATCATTTACTGAGACTACCTACCGACAATTATCCATATACAAACCACCCCGCGATATTCGTTTCGTTCCGGACCAAGCATGATGGCGCCTGCAAAGAAACGTAACCAACCCCCTGAAGACCGCGAGTACCAACAGGAGGAGTCTCAACCACGGAAGAGAAGAATAACCAACTCTACTTCAACGGAATCTGGTCGCAATATTCAAAAGGTCGTGGCACAGAACATCAAGGCGGCTGGGGCACATCAAAATTTACCAAGTACAAAGGGTACGGACACATTCTACTCTATACAACAGAAGAATGCGACGCTTGAGCATGTTTCGCTGACAATGTTTGAATAATAGGCCAGGGGCGAGGAAGGCCAGCCAAGCAACCTTTGACCCCGCCGACCCCTCCGACCCCTCCGAGAGAAGTCATTGATCTGTCAGAGGAAGAGGAGCCAAACTTCCGTGAGCCAGGATCAACCAAAAGGCTAATTCCGCCTTGCAATGCGTTTCCACGGTTTAACAATGAAGATGTCGCTATTGTGCTCTCGTTTGTTAAGGCCCCAAAAAGGTTCAGCTACCAGCTTAACAGTGGCATACTCTCTCAACATTCTGAGTGGTTTCGAGAGACGCTGAGCCATGAAATTGAAGAGTATGACCCGGATAAGGCTGCGTACACAAAGAAGATTACTAGCTTGGTCCACATGTATGAACTGGAATACAATGCTGATGCCAAGCTCTGGCTTCTAGTCAAGACGGTAAGTAGTATTTTTCTCCTCCATCCAAAGAGCTTTTCGGAGAATTCAAAGGGTTCCCACTAACGAGTTAGGCAGTGTTTAACAGTTCCAAAGAGTGTAAGAGATTCCATCGAGGCCGCCATTATATCCGAAGCTCAAGCCAAAGCAAATGCCCATGTTAACCCTCATGCTGCTCCTCGGTCAACGCCAGATGCTACTGAATCAACACGATCTCTAGCCAGGACAACTCATAACCTTGCCACCAAATCCCCCGAAGCTACCCTGGGTATGGATGCATCTGGTCCAAGCCCAAAGATTGAGGACGAGAAAGCAGCAACAAGTGCGAAGCATGCGCAAGGAAACGAGGATGCAGCAAAGGATGAGGAGCGAGAGGAGATGAAGGAACCTATCAACAAGACCGAAGTGTCTAAACGGCTGAATCAAAACGAAGAAAGTAGCGGACCATCTGCAGATATTATTACCAAAACATCCCAACCAAAAACGACTATTCAGGAGCCCACCAAGTTCGAGTGCCTCCAGGCTCACAACAACCTCTTCCTCACCTACCACTCCAAGACCCCCGAAATCGACACAACCAACATCCAAAAAGCCCTCTCCCAATCAGAGCTCCTCCTTAGTATCGCCTCCTACTACGGCTCCCTACCCACCGTCCGCCTCCACGTTAACAACATCCTGAACCAATACGGCCGCGAGCTCTACAAAGCTATCCTCCGAAATCCACCTCGCTGGCTCTTCCTATCTATATACCTAGAATCCGCCCCTATCTTTAGAGAATCTCTTATCCACATCGTTGGGAACTACCCCAATTGGCCATGGAAGACAATCCCAAAGAGCAAACTAACGCCTGAGCTCCTCGCAATCATCAGAACCAAGGTCGACAAACTCAAGTCCATGAGAGCCGAAGTCAACGAAGCGCTCTTCGTGAGCACCCTCAGCGTTGCAGGCAAGGAAGTCGTGCTAGGCGTGGAAAGCTCGAGTAAAGCGGTGCTTGGTACCTGGTGCACAGTACAGCTTTGGCGCGATTGGTTCTGCCGCGCTCTCAATCGACCCACCACCAAGTCCTTCAAGTTTGACGCAGCGATGTACCGTACGATGGCTCAGGGCGGTGATGCGTATCTGCCGCTTGCTGTGGTTAAGCATTGGCGCGAGGAGTATAGCGTTACGAGGTTGGATTGCGCGAAGTGGACGGCGGAGGATTTGGAGGAGGATTTGGCGATTATGAAGAGCTATGCGCAGAAGAAGGTGCAGCCGCTGCTAGAGAATCATAGTATGTTGCTAGTGGAGGAGGAAGGGATTGAGTATTTCACTTGCACGCAGGTAGGGAATGATGAGCTGCCTTGGGCGAAGAAGGCGGATTCCCTCACTAATCCGTCTCTTTGAATCGTCGATACTGGCGCATCTGCTTTGTGCGGGGTCACAGAGGGGGATGTTGCCTCTTGATATCTTATATTGCGTGCTGGTGCTGGGTCATTTATTTGTTTGCGGTTGGCTGCTGGCTGTCCCGGCATTCCTTTGCAAGCACGTCTTTACCGATTATTGATATTGGATCATAGCGGAGGACCATATAGATGAGATTGTTTACCAAACACATTCATTTTGGGACAGGATGGCATTTTATCCATGTTTCGTTGCTTTATTCGGAAGCATTGAAGAAACACGGCGAGCATCTCCTTACTGGCCCCTGGAGCACCATTAGCTTTCACTCTTTCTCTCTTGCATTATTCACAATACAAATAATTAGTTAGGAAGAATAACAAACGCTTATTAAGACCAAAATACATCAGAAACTCTCTGTTTGAAAACGCCTCCCTCCCGTATGCATGTTGTGTCCCAGACGCCGCGCTAAATGTATATACATCACTGCCTCAAAACTATTACTTCGGGATAGTTGGGCCAAAGACATCCTCTCCCTCCTTCGCAGACCGTTCGCGTTCTAGTTTCCGCTTCTTAACAACCTTCTCGTCCTCCCCATCTCCCTCCCTTTTCGCCCTCTGCAAGCTCACCAAGTCGATCTTTTCTGGGTTCCGACACTTCCTAAGTTTCTTCGCCAGTGCGCTCAACTCCTTCTTCTCCTCACTGCTCTGCTCTTTCCCAGGCTCCATGCTCTGCAACATCGCTGCGCATCTGTCCAAAGCTTCCATGAGTTTTGCAGATATCGCGGCGTTTGCGGAGCCGGAGCCAGGAGGTAGTTTCGAGCTGAGGTATAGGGATATAAGTTGCCGGTCCGCGATAAGCAGGGAAGCCATCATGATTTGAGAGGGCGTGTAGTGGAAATATACGTCTGTCAAGAGTGCGCTCGTCTTCAGATATTCCCTAGCCTTCCCATGTGCTTCTTTCACCCTCCTGTCCATACCCCGCAGCTTATCCCCGACGGGGATGTGGCCGTTAGCCATAGCTTGTAGCTCCATCACTGCTCCTTCTAGAGCGCGAAAGGGATGCCGTACATCGAATGTAAAGCGTAGGCCTTGGGTGAGTAGGAATTCCGAGGCGAGGATCTCTTCTGGTTTCGTGGCCGTGATTGCTTCTGCGAATTTGGTGAGACGGAAGTAATGGTTCTCTGTCTTTGTGGCGAAGAAGAGGGCAGTTTTGAGGAGGGTCTTGGGGTCGTAGGTCATGCAAGAATTCGTGATGTAGAAGCGTTTTATATATTGCACTGCCGTCGCCTGCGGCCCCATTAGCTTCCGTTCCAACTTCTCAATTCTTGAAATGTATATTATTGAGTCAAGTGCTTACCTTGACATCGGTAGGCACCTGCAAATGATCTCCAAGCTGTAACGTCTGCCGGCAAAAATGCGTTACGAGCTTTAATTCCTCCTCCACGCTCAAGCAATCCACCTCACCCTCTGGCACCGCGCTCACAGCTCTGCTTTCATTCCCCCCATCTGCCTCGCTGGTGTTTCCAGACGACGCGGCGCGCGCTTCTCGTACGCGCCGTACAGCGTCCCGTACGCGATTTGCGGCGCTGCGGTTGGTGGTTGTGCGCAGCTCGAGTAGCGACGCAGGCGTGAAGGACCAGAGTCGATATTGTGTCGAGGTCCTGTAGCGCTCGTCTTCTGAGACGGACGATGGAGCCATTATGGTGTGAAGGGTTGGTGAGGGGGCATGGTTTGGTGGGGAGAATACAGTACCGATGGTTTGATTGAGGTTCAAGTCGCGCTAGCGCGATTCAACTCGTTTTCGCGCCGAGCACTTCATCTCTCCTTCACACTTTCCCAAATTCTTTTAGTACCCATCTAAACATGAGTTCTTTTTTTTTAAATTATCTCTTCTTTATGATGAATAAGCTATCTGCTATTCCCTAAGCTTCGCCGTCGCAGTTGCTCGAGATACATCAACCACATCCTTGGTGGAGCACCTAGGGAAACCATCTCACGACGTGAAAGTCATGATATTCCAAACCTTTATTCCCATTTCAATGTTGCGTTTGCTTTATACTTCATTTTTTCTTATTTGGGCTCTTAATTGACCGGTTTACCTATTCAATACCCCATCCCCCTCTTTGCTGCTTTGCACGATTTATAATGTTCCAGGCGGAGCTGAACACCGAGAGTGTGATCATGAGGGTCCCTCGTCGTGTCTAGCCCGAGTTCTTCATTCTCTGTGAGAACTATCTACACCTTCGACAACATCCAAAGTTCCCCCTCAAGAGAAGCATAGCTCGTCATGTAAAGCCTCTGCTGCTTGTCGAACAGCAGGCCAGCAGGCCTAAAGCATCCTACTGTGCTATTACTGTTGCTACTACACGTCGTCACATCAGCATTCCAAAAGTGTAGCCCACGCTACTGGTTGAGTCCGCCACCGGCTCACTGGCTCCATCGCTTTTGTTCATGAAGGGAACAACAGACAGCTTGTAGCCTGTTGCAGGCTCACGATCCCAGGACCCATGGAACGAGATGTACAAGTTACTGTACGTGGAGTCGAATTTGCCATCCATTGGGGCCGAATGTGCTTGAAAGCTTAATACCGGCGGTGTTGATAGCTTCTTGCACATCGTGTCGTTGGACGGTGTTGTTTGGAGCCGTCACGAATTGGTCGCCCGTTGTGAAATTCGCGTCTGGAAAGGCGGACGGCTGCCAGACAGTGAAACATGCCGGGTATCCGTACCACTTGTTGTTGGGTACTCTCACATCTCCGAGATAGTTCAACTCATCTGCTGGGTTATCTTCGTGTATGTCTATTGTTATGTTACCTGGATTGTCCGCGTCAGTCCATCGCCACTATTCTCAACTCCCCAGAGCCTGGAACCTGGTCAGCTTGTCTCGTTGGAAAGGTTGAAAACATACATGTTATTGTCGTCAAACACAATAGCAACTTCATTCCGCAATCCGTATCCCATCAGATACCCGTCTGTGTTGTAATTATAACCTGCGCTCGGAATCGCAGATATATCAAAGACCTTGATTACAGCACGCGAGACTGCAGGATTGATCGCTTCGTAATCCCAATTATCGTCCGATCCCTGGAATACTAGTAATAGGTTTGGCTGATGAGAAGCTATAAGGTCCGCGAAAAATGGCCTCCATTGTACAAGCCGGTTATTATCTCAGTGAAATTTCTAACCGATGTGGTGTTGACATCGTACGTCCACTGGTACACCACCGTCATCGAGCTAGCGTATAGCGTGGTCCCATCCGCACTGAGTTGGATTCCATGATTCAAATTGTTCCGACTCACCAGCAATTTGTTGGACACTGTACATCCGTCACTGCCAACGACATGAACGGATATGCCTTTACCGGATTGGACGACCAGAAGGTTGCCCGCTGGGTCTTGAATGATTCCTCGTGGGCTAGTCAAACCGCCGAGAACCTTTGTAGCGTACCATCCTTTAGCTACTGCACCACTAAATGCAGGAGCGGACGCTCCAGAGCAATATGGGAGCACCGTACTTGTACCAGCTGGTGCACTACTGGATGTTGTTGATGTCGAAGTGGTGGTATTGGTTGGTGTGACTGGCAAACATTATTGCCTGCCCATGTTTCGAACTGCTCGCTTCGGGCACTATTCAAATTATGAGTCCATTTTGAAAATGCTTTGATGGACGCCAAAAGTAGAGGCATTGTTGGCGGGTTATTTTGGTGCATTATTGCACCAATGCAAAGTTCGTTGTTCCTGTTCCGTTCAGCACGAGTCGAGAGTTATCGCTGCCCGTGTAGCCAGTACAGCCTTTGCAGCGCGCTGTCACAGTTACGTGCGTGTCGTTCGTGCCCGTGCCGTTCAAGAGAATATATTCTGCTCCTGCAAATGTCGCTGGGAGGTTCAATTCACTGTTCCTGGTTAGAGTAGACACATAGCTCGAGGCGCGGGGTCTACTCACAACGCCATCCGGGACACTATGCCTGCATTTCCGTTCGCCCATCCCGCCGTCAGAGGGTTAAACGTCACGGTCCCTCCCCAAGCAAATCCTACCCATCCGACTGTTTTAGGTGCAACAAGCTGAACAATGGCATCATAGGGATCTGTTACGTTGGAAGGCAGTGCAATGCGGAGAGAAATGCCAGTCGTGCTGGTCCATGATGAGTAGCAAATACTTGTTAACGGATCGCAATATGGTAAAGACACTGCCTGTGCGTACACTTGATTTTGTTAGAAGCAGACGGGAACATGTACAAAGGGCACCCACCACTGTTGCAAGTGCCACAACTGTGACGATTGATTTCAGTGAACGCCTTCTAAGCCAATGGAAGGTGGAAATATTGAGGTCCCTGTACCAGGAGACTGCTCCGACTTTTTATCCCAGGGGGGCCAACCTAAGTCATGGTGGCGGATCGGATCAACGTTGTCAGATCAAGCCTTAATTTGCAAGCTTTGCCTGTACCTCAACGGTATATATATATACCACAGGAGAAATCGGGAAGTCTCCGAGATCCTTGACGAGTAACCAACCACGGCGCTTGAAGCTGCTGTACTTGTCCAGGCATACGACGGTAATACCTTATGGTCAACAGGTCGTGCAATACACGGACGATTCCTTTAAATTTGAAGGCTTTTGGCTACACGGTCTACAGGGACGACAAACTCGGTATCCAGACGGTACGTATTACAACTAGTCTCAGGATAATATTCTGGGGAAATCGCGTAAGGTTAGCATCTGAACGAGCCTACCGAAGAACCCAGAAACAGATGAAAGTTTATCGCATTCCGGGTTGTTTATCCTGTCGGGCCATATTTGACGATATCAAACGATCTTGCAGTTCAGGTGTTGTGGTTGAGTTCATATTCAAAAGCGGAAGACCTGGGTATGTTCAGCCGTTATTACTGCCCAACAGAAACTTCTCTGCATACTTTTACTGGAACTCGCAGACAAGGCTGCATCATTATCGATCACCTGGTGGACGAGTATACCTATTCATGACGTGGGCTTCTCTGCCTTCAGTCCGCGTATGCCTTGTACCTTGGGACGAACTGGCGGGGAAACGAACGCGACGAGAGCATGTGGCAAGCCCTGTGAATATTAAGATTTAGATATGATGCTCCACCACGATATAAGTCTTCCCCAACCTTGGGCGTCAAGACTTTCCAGGTACCTCCCAAGTTTTCCAGCTTATTAGAACGAAAATTGGCCTTGGCACGCAGCAATCAATCCTAAATAATGATCATGCGCCTCCCCATTAATAGGCACCAGCCCTGTACCAGCATTACATGCCTCGTTCCCCACGCCGTAACATACAACGACATCCTGCGAGCTATAATCATCCGTTAAAGCATCTTTCCCACTCAGCCAGTATTCCGGGCTCGTATGCTGGTAGCCAACCAAAGTAGGCGGTAACTGAGGCACGGGGTCGTTCTCATGCGTCATTCTGAAATTGCTTCCTTGGGCAGGGGCTTGGGAAGTTACAAAGTCCGCGAATGCCTGATTCCCGACTCGTGGAGACCCATAGGTGTACAAATCCACAACTGAATCCTTCCAACTCCTCAGGTCAACAGCAGCGAGGGTTCCTACTGCGGCTCCAAGGCTATGGCCAGTGACCACAATGCGGTAGTCAGGATGGTTAAGGAGCGCAGTGGAAACGGCAGGTAGGATGATCGAACGTCGTTCCGCCCATCCGGTCGCAAATCCTGAGTGAACCGAGCAGCCCGTGCAAGTCGGGTAGAGTAGTTCCTCGAAAGAGAAGTCCGCGAGCCAGTTGCGCACGTTGGTGGAGCCGGCGAATGCGACTACAATCACAAAGCGAGCGGTATCAACGGCGACGTAACCCCTGATGTCGGATACCGTGGTGTCGTTTCTATTATGAGGAATTAGAGAATCCGAAGAAAGTGTGGAGAAGACTTACTCGCTGCCGAATTCTAGGACGGAAGTAACAGGGTCTACTTCTACTAGAGGACAGATGTTCCCAGTGCAGGTGATTGGTGAGCCGACAGCGGAGTTCTCGTTGTTTGGGCAGTAAGAGGCTGACGAGAAATCTGCGAACGCCTTGAAGTTATCGAACAGAGCTTCCGATATGTTATTTGAGGGGGTAGTATCTGCAGGGGGGGTAAATAGAAAATCGAGTATTCATGGGCTTCTATGCTGACCTCTTGGCTGAAGAGCATTTCGGGTCGGTTCAATTGGGGTGGCTTTTGTGTGGAATGCCAGGACACCCAACATCAAAATAGCTTGAAGCTGCATTATTGCTTTGGGTAAAGAGAAGTATTCTCCAGAGGCGGACAGCAAAGACTTTGCGAGGAAAAGCCTTGGACGAAAATCTGTTCTTGGTTAAACCAGCATCATTGTGATTGTGGGTTTTTATAGTCGGGAGGTGTAACTAACTAACCTTAGGGCTCTACCAGCCAACAAGGTGCCCTTAGTTAATCACCAAACTAATCGCCCACAAACGAAACCCTGAAGGTGGAAACTTTTCGAATACAGCAACGGAATAGAAATCCTTATTCAAGACAGGAAGAGAAGAAAGGAGGTAAAATGCCGAGGAAGTCAAGAATCTCCGGATTGTCATGTGATTACGGCCATGCGTCCCAAAGCGGAAGGAAATACATGACCCACGCTCAATCGGGCTGTTATTATCTGCCAAGTCGTATAAAACGAGAAACATAAGACCAATCGAATCTCAATCACGGTCATGGGATTTGTATTTCCCCACCCTACTGTAAGTTCCTGTGTTGTTTTTGGTCTCGAAGTTCAAGATTGTACAGATTTGGATTCTACTTAATCTATTCGTCTCCCATAAAATTGACGACGTCAATAAAATTAAAAATTTACAATCGACCGGGCATCAAGCCGTCTTGCAATCCAAGAAAAGGTTGTCGTCTGCGCTCCTCGGTCAATTCGCTTTTCACATCCGCATCCTGTTCAGAAACTGCTTTCGCCGATTTTGCCCAGGAAAGCTAACTCCGGTTGCTGTTCCTTTTATGCTGGTGCGGCGATCCCGCCCTGTCAAGACAGTGTTCTCGCCGCCAAATTCTTCTTTTTCCAGCGGCTTAGTCTCGTTATAGTCCAAGATATCTTCTTGCTGCTCCTTCTCCTCCTCCTCCTCAATGTCACTCCTGACGTCCTCGGCGTTGTTGCCTTGAAGGACGCGTACAACGATTCGAAAGATGGAAATCGACCACATGATCTGCAAGATTTGTATAAACAGGAGAAAACACAGGAAGCCAAACATCATGTTGTTGTTAAAGCAGACGGTTCCCGCGAGATCGCGGAAAGGTTCAAGCAGGTGAGACCAGCCGTTGGGCAGAGGAAGTGGGCCTTCGAGTTGGTCCGCAGTACCCTTGTAGCAGGCTGGAGCTATCAGTCGAGGTAAATCAGAATAGACGCTCCAGCAGGTCAACAGGTAGAAGACATGGCGCGTGAAGAGCCACGAGACCACAAAGACCCCAAACATGATATCGCAGAGGGTGGTGAAGCCAAGATACTTGAGGCATTTGGCAAGCTGTGCAGTGGATCAGCAAACCGACAGTTCTACAAACCTCGTCTGACTTACTGGGAGTACCAAATCGATGAAGTCCATCAGCATCAAAATCAAGTGGCCGACCCGCGTTTGGTGGTAGGCGTAGGATACATATATGAGTCCGACGGTAACCACGTGGTGGCCCATCATCTCCCAGTAATCTTTTCGGCGGCCCTGGATATGTAGAACGACGATTTCTTTCACGTAGTACGCGCCTTCCGCAAGTATGTACGCCTTCGTGAGACCGTTGAGTTCTCTTTGGGGCCAGCTGGTCCACAACTCCTCCATATTGAGGAAATACGGCGACTTGTAGTATATATACTAGGAAGAGTCAGCCCTGTCTGACCACAACTCGCATACCCCTGCTGGTTGACATCGACATACCATGCCCAGGGGACAGAAGATCGTGTAGTATGTGAAGATCCACCCTTGTTCCGAGAATTTAGTCACGTTCTTCCTCGTAGTCGTCCCCGACACCGTTGCAAGCGGGACCAGAACATATTTCATAAACGCGGCACGGATGCCAGCGAAGAGCACAATACAAAAGCTGATGAAGAAAAAGTCGTCGTGACCGGCTGCGTATTTACCCGTGTATGAGTTGTAGTACGACAGGTTGAAAAACCTAGAGGTGTAAGGTCGGGCTCTGGCCATGCAGATATGCGTGACGAAGAGCATGGCGATAAGGCTGAATGAGATTCCTGCTCAGTATACAGCGTCGTCAGCGCAAAATGCACGTATGGCTGCATGCCATGATCCATGGCCGTGTCACTAGTGGGTACCTACCAATCTGATTGTCGAATAGCCAGCCAGCCATGTGTTTTCGAAAACTATCGTCTTTCTTCGGCCCCAGCCCCTTCCTGGTGCTCTGAGTGGATGGCCGCCAGTTCTGGCTGGAATTGACTTGCATCATTTTGAGCTTCTCGCAATTATGATCCTTGGGGAAGTCTTGCAGCAGGAAATACAAAACTCAAACAGTAAAGCTAAAAATTGACGATTTGATACATACTGGCATTTGCCGCTGAGATATCTGGCTCGGAAATCGTACGATAGTATTAGATTCCGAGATTCCGGAGGGGTCAATATTACATTATGTGGTCCGTGCTGAATAGGGGGGCAGTTGGATGTGAGTGGGCTCGCGATGCATGCGAAGATTATAATAAAAGTCCCAAACTCGAAAATCAGATAAACTTAAAAGTCAATAGTAGTTGACAGTCTAAAATGATTCCGACTTCTTCTTATTATGAAAATATAAATGTAAAAGTTTGTAGTTGACGCTAAAGTAGGCCCGCCCAACATGGAAATTACAAGTACTTTGAAATTGCGGATTATAGTATTAAATGGGAGGTTGGACTTGAAAATCTATTGCACAGATTCTTTCACTTTACTCATTCATTAATCATCAACCATTATTTCTGTCTTTTCTCGCAAACTAGACAATCAGTTAAATTCGAGTCACAGCGCTCTTGCTTCAATTCTATCCCCATAGGCCTTTGATCTGTAACAGACTTCGGTACACTTCCATTTGGCACCGATAATGTCTTCCAAAAGCCAACCACGCCAGAAAGCAAGGCAGCAGATAACCTTCAAGGAGTCTTCAAAGCGCAAAAAACCTCATTCCCTCCTACACCGGTGCAGACTCTTCGCTATAAAGCACACCTGGACAACCCCCCTAGTCCTCTTACTTGCCTTACTCCTCCTATACGCCATCAACCCAACAGAGTCCAGCATAATGCATCATCTCATCTTCCTCTCCTACAAGCTTTCTCCCGCGGCCGATGCCCGTCCCACCACGCCTGTACAATACGGCAAGGGCCCATGGGACTTCGCATTCGTCTTCTTCTACACGGTCGTCCTATCCTTCACGCGCGAGCTTATCATGCAAGAGTTTCTACGCCCCCTAGCTCTTCACTACGGGATCAAGTCACGCAGCAAACAGGCGCGCTTTATGGAGCAGATGTATACAGCGCTGTACTTCTCGATTCTGGGGCTGGCTGGCATATATGTCATGAGTCGGACACCAGTATGGTACTTCGACGCACATGGCATGTATGAGGCTTTCCCGCACAAGACCCACGAAGCGTGTTTCAAGTTCTACTACCTGTTTCAGGCTGCATACTGGGTCCAGCAAGCCTTGGTGCTATTGCTGGGCATGGAAAAGCCGAGAAAAGACTTTAGGGAACTGGTGGGGCATCATATTGTCACTATAGCTCTTATTGGTTTAAGCTACAGATTCCATTTCACATACATGGGCATTGCCATCTTCCTAGCCCACGATATCAGCGACTTCTTCCTGGCCGTAAGTCGCAGTGCCATTTCCGTTCCTTGGCAACTTCACTAAACACTTCACAGACATCCAAATCCCTCAACTACCTCGACAGCCCCTTGCAAGGCCCCTACTTCGGCATCTGTATATCTGCTTGGATATACCTGCGCCACTATCTATGCCTGCGCATCATCCTCTCGCTTTTCAACGAGTTCAAGACCGTGGGGCCTTATGAACTTGATTGGGAAGCTGAACAGTTCAAATCTCCGTTGTCGAACGTCATTGCGCTCACTTTGCTATCCGCGCTCCAGGCGCTGAATCTCTTTTGGCTGTTCTGCCTTTTGCGGAGTGCGTATCGGTTGGTTGTGTATCGGATTGCGAAAGATGATCGATCTGAGGTTGAGGAGTCGGAGCTTGAGGAGATGGGAAGGAAAGATTTGGGTACTGTAGATATATCGAGGAGGAAGAATGATACGGAAGCTGGGACGCTGTCTTCACCAAAGAATCCTGGGTTGGTCAACGGAGGTGCGAACGGGCTCGTCAACGCGACTGGGAATGAGACAATTGTAACAGGATCTACGAGGAGGAGAGAGGCTCGGTAGAAAATGAGTGAAGTAAAATTAACAGTCAAATCAATTTCTATCGCTGTTTGGGACACTGCAAGTGCAGCTCTCGATTGTTTTATGGAGCAACGCATCAGTTGAAATTTTATCATAAGGCTGCAGAAATCCATAGCTGGTATTCAAAGGTTACAGCTCGAGACCAAAGAAGAATTTATCTATCATCATCGGCAGCATCAATCCTCTGTTTTCAAACTTGTCTCATCAGCCTAACGTCGCTTGACTGCCGTATTCAGGGGCTCAGGGGCTTCGCGTAGTGGTGATTGCTGAGTCAGCACAGAGATCCATTTCTTTAAGATTGGCAGCTGACGCAGACGCTATCTCCATCAAACTTCTCAAACATATAAATTCTTTATAGCGTCGCATTGCGCCCCCAATCCATCCCATCTACTTCAGTCAGATGGAGGTAATCATTATCCATTAGTTTCTGGTTCCAAATCTCGCAGCGGGCCGTAGACCGTGGAAGACTAGCCTCGAAAACGCAGAGAACCCCGATAGTGCCGAGCAGACCTCAACTTCCGTATAACCACTTAAGACCCTTTTAAATTTGTATATACTCTGCATCTTAGCTCTGTTGTACTCGGGGCCCAACGCCGAAGATGATGGACCCTCACGACGACGTGGAACTGAGCGATCTGGAAGACGATGCCTTCCTACCGGCTAGAGCCACGAGGAGTCTCAAAGGCAAATCGCACAACAGGTTTCTGAGATGGGTTCCTCCCCGGATGCGGGCCTTTCTGGAAAATATGTCAAGAATAAGGGTGAGGCTTCGAATAACAACTTTCTTGGAATCCAAACTGATGTGTCACGTGGATAGCTCGTGATCATCACCGTTATTGTGTTTATCCTTCTTCTTGTATTTATATCATATTGGAATGGTAGACTTAAAGACGTGTCGATACCCAAGCAGTCCCTTGCGCTTTCGAAAGAGTTGGCGAGGAATCTTTCCGATACAGCTATTCCAGAATATGTCCTTACATACGGTTCGTCATCCGCCCCCATTCATCGCAAATCTAATCATGAATACAGCACCATTGGTTTTCCTAGATACAGGAGACGAGTTCTATCCAAGTGATATGGCAGCTCACGTTTCAAATACCCATCCAACAATGAACTTCATCCCCGTCAAGGATGATCCGGAAGGCCTGACCCTCGACAATCTGAATACTTTGAACGACCTTGGAGGTGACAGCATCTACCTGACATCAACAACCCTGCTCACCAAACTCCCCAATTACCTGCACGGCCAAAAACCAGATAAGACGACCCTGCAGACGGAAAACGCAGTCAGCTGCGTGATCGCCCTGGCCAACAAAGAAGCCGGCGTTCTCGATGCATTCTACATCTACTTCTACACATTCAACGACGGCCCCACAGCACTTGGACGTAAAGTAGGAAACCATTTGGGAGATTGGTACGTACAAGTCTTCCACTGAATCAACTATGTCGCTGATCAAGTGTACAAGGGAGCACAATATGATCCGGTTCAAGAACGGCGAGCCGCAAGCAATCTGGTACTCTCAACACGAGTACGGCGAAGCCTTCACCTATGACGCCGTCAACAAGATCGGGAAGCGCCCCATTGGCTTCAGCGCCAAAGGCTCGCATGCCAATTATGCCGTCTCCGGCGCACACGATCTCCATGCGCTCGGTACGCATCTTCATCTTCATCCTCGGACTTAAATCACAAAACTGACCACCATACAGACGAGGAAATCCCCGCCCACATTGCTTTCGACCAAACATCTCAAGGGCCGCTCTGGGATCCTACTCTATCAGCTTACTACTACACGTATTCCTCAACAAACAATAAATTCGAGCCAGCCAACGACAAAACGCCGGTCAATTACCTTTATTTCGAAGGCCAGTGGGGTGATCAGGAGTATTTGGATAGTGTTGAGGGCCAGGAAGAATTCCACGGCTTTCATAAGTGGACGAGCGGACCACAGGGTCCGATTTTCAAGCACTTGGATAGGATGGATGTTTGCTTGCCAAGAGATGGTGGTTGTATTATTAAAGAGTCGCTTTGATTCTTGCGTGGTGTATATGTGGAAGCAGATTTATCGTTTCTAGATCTGGAGATTCTTGGGAGACTGGCTTTCTGGTGCGAGTAGAATGGTTAGGCATGGGAAAGGACTGGCGCAGAAGAGGTGGAGATATGTGTTAAATGATTGCAGTGTCATTTTCTTTAGCGTTGCTCTGTTTCACATCAAGAGAAAAGGTGCGAGTGTACTTTGAGAAGATAGTTAGATGGTTTGACCAATCATTCTTAGCGGTTGTACCCCCAAAAGATTTGCGACAGGCCCTGTAACCTAGGTACCTAGGTAGTTAACAGTTCCACATGCTGTAGTTTATTTCCTAAAAACCAAACCAAAACCACGAATGATGCGGGCGGGGGGAAATCCATTGCAGAAAACAGTTTTTCATATCTCTTGCTTTAATATGTACCCCCACAACTTATTTCCTCGACTTTCCAAAATATACTCAACGTCAACTTCACACCGACTCCCCCTTAACAAGCGCTGCCACAGTCTCAATCAACCCCTGTTCTGGCAGTCCCAACATCTCATTCGCCAGCCTCTCATCCTCCGTAAAATCAGACCCAAACCCCTCACCCAACATAACCGCCTTCAACAGCAACAACAAGCCCTCGAAGTCCCCCCTACCAAACAGCTCCTTCCCCTCCCTCGCCGCCGCCTCGGTGCTCGACTCTGTCACCGCCCACTTCCTCCCCGTGGCCTTCTCCAGCTCAGCGAGGATCTGGTTCTGCGTGGCGGTGAAGGAATCGACGTAGAGGAACTGGTTGGCGGTTTCAGCGGGCTTGGACAGCACCGCGACGACGGCGTTGCCGATCTGACTGAGGTTTGTGGCGGAAAAGGGGCGGTTGCCTCCGTCCATGATCAGGGCTTCGTGCGTGTTGATGTTAAAGCCCACGAGACCCATTTGCAGACCCTATACCAATCAGTCAGTCCCCCTCAAAACTACCCAACACGCAACAGAAAACACGCAAACGAACCCAATCAAACGCCGGCCCAGTCTCAATCGCAGTCCAACTCAACCCCCTCGCCTCCACCTTTCTCAAATACTCAATAACGTCCACCTTGAACCCAAAAGCAGGAACCAAACTCGTCGCCTTCTCATTCTGCGTATCACATCCATACTCACTCGGCAGGTACCGCTGCACGCCCGCCTTGGCCGCCGCGTCGATGATCTTGAGCTGCTCGCCCATGCCGGCGGCGCCGAGCGCGGACACAACGGCGTCTTGGCCCTTGAATGCGGCTGCGAGGCTGGTTTCAGAGTAGTCGGACTTGAAGACTTTGATGTTGGGGCCGTAACTGGCTGTGGATTCTGGACGTGTGAGGACGGAGACGGTGAATTTGGTGGAGGCGACGAGTGCGCTGAAGATGGAGGTGCCGATGCTTCCACCTGCCTGTGGTGAGGGGGGTTAGGGTGGAGATTGGAATGGAGATGGGGTTTCTGGGTGCTTACACCGATTACTATTACGTTCTTGATTGGGGCCATGATATGGTTTTTGGTGGTTTGAGTAAGGAGTAAGGAGTACGAGTCTAGTATTTAGCAGGATTGTTTGATATGGTTGGAAAGTAAGTCGGTTTTACCTCTTCTGCTCTGAGCTTCAACAACAGAGCATGCCATGATACTTAAACAAAAGTATGAAAGAAGTTCCCGGCAACATATCTCATAATCCATTGTTCCTTCTTACACTTCATTACGAATCAAGTAGGTTACTATAAATCAGAGCGGAATTGTAACTCTAGTTTCAACTTATTGCAAGCTGAAAACGGGTAATAGATTCAAGTTGCACAGTTAGTAAGATGAATGTGTAGATTTAGGGGCTGCTTACATACTGCACAATCCCCAACGGAACAACTCCGCTGCTTACCTAGGTAACAAAGGATTTCTCTCCCCTTCCCCTCCCCCAACCCTATCAAAACATTTTCCGCATCTTAGCGATGTTGCGTATAATTTATTAATAGCTGATTAATTAACCGTACTTGAAAACTCTATATCTGCATCATTACAGTATTGGCTGAGCCCCTTGATTTACGTTGTAAGCAGGCACGTGCCAATCACGTTCTAGTCACGTGTCATCTCTCAATGCTTCATGTCCTGTTTAAATGATGAATGAGAGATACGTGGTTGTTTGTGAATTCGATCTGCCTTTTGAAAACCATCAAAGTCTGGAACTCTGTGTATATCCCGTCCCTATAATAATACTCATGGGAACTTCTGAACATCTTGGACCCAAAGCTCAGGCTGATTAACGGCTCAGAAATGCGCCCATGCTGTGCTGTCTCTTTGTGGAGTTACAGTATGGCAAAACGTGGTGTGGTGAATTGCACTTGAGCAATGAGGGTTTTGTGCTTAAGCAGAAGGATATGGTGATGTTCCGGTGTTCTGCTTTGGTTGTGAGGAAGATTATCACATGATGTGGAAGTGAGAGCTGCTTCCGCATTAGGGGAAGCGCATTGCGGCCGCCCCCTTTGGTCTCTCTCAATGACTCTCATCGCAACAAACTCAAAGCCCTCTATTCCTCAAGAACCTATCTAAAGAACAATCATTCAATATCATCTATCAATTCTCATCTCAAAATCCTTCCTTCCCTCTCTTAAAAATGCTGCAGATAAAAAGCATCACATGACCAGTCACGAGCTAAGCCTAATAAGTGATCACGCGGATACTATAT
>QGMF01000423.1:0-32542 GCA_007821475.1 Lachnellula arida | reverse complement strand
CCCCCCCCCCTCCTCTCCCCCCTCCTCTCTCTGATGCCCTAGCTAACGCACGTAAACACCTACTATACTATAAAAGCCCCCCATAGCTACAAAGCGAGCGAGCGATTTATACACGAAAGCTAAACAAAGCTACCGACCTACCTATATATAAAGCCCACGACCTTAGAAACGTACCTTATTAGCAAGGCCAGTATACCAGGTAGGACCAGGACCAGGAACTCGAGCTGAGCCATGTCGTCGAGGCAGAGATGTACGGTACGGTACGGAAAGGCGCAGCTTACGTAAGCAGCGCTGCGCGATCAGGTGGGTGGCTTTGGATTATTGTCTAGGGGGAAAGGTTTGCCTTTACTGGTATTACCACTTACATCCGCTGCAATGAAATCTCACTTATAGATAATGAATATATCACGTCGAAGAATACAAGCGGATTGTCTATAGTGTTGATTTTGCTGCAAGTCGAGTCCATATATACAGTGCTAGGACTAAGCTTGAATCTGAGCAAGAATAAAGCAAATGCAACGCCATACGCTATGCCGATCCCACGCTAAATCCGCGACATACCAAAAATGGGCCTAAAAGTGACCCCTGCATCTAATAATGCAATGCCCAAATGCCCATGCCGCGCCGGGTATCGAGTCGTAATGCACGCTAAAACGCCATACTGCTAATTTGGGGAAAGGAGACCTCGCTATGCAAAATGGCCGTAACCCGTGGGTTCAGATGTAAGCCTGTCCGGAAAAGAAGATGGCTAAGACTCCGCAAAGCAAAAGATGAAAATATTATCAAGACCGCGCGACCAGGGTAAGGCGATCATGTACAAGATGGGTCCTGTGAAACCGCCATCATCAGAAGAGGAGAAATGTTGAAGTCCTACTCTCATTGGAGCAGAGAGTTTACCGAAACACGGGTAGGGTTTGAAGATGCCGATGCTTGTGAGGGAGGGCCGTACATGTTGGAGTTGCCATTAGATCCTGAAGTATACGATTGTCCTTGCATACCGGAGCTGCCATTCGATGCGGAAATTTGTGACTGTGCGAACATATTGGAGCTCCCACTATACAAATGTTGACCAAAGGTCGGCAAAGGGCTTGAGCGAGCAGCTGTGGTATGGCCGTCAAAGAAGGAAGTATAGCCTAAGGGTGCTTGGTATCCCAAAGACTGGGGTTGAGAAGCCGTATTGTACGCGAAGCCACTACCAGAACCAAAGCTATTGGAAGACCCGACGTTGAAGGGATTGAGTCCGTGATGAGAATTGTCACGCCCACAGTGTTGCATCGTATCAACATCGTCGGCGAAGCCCTCCCCCTCCGATACATCCAAGGCCTCGTCCTCATTTTCGACAGGTGTATCTTTCTTTTGCACCTCGGGGTCCTTCTTCAGATACTCTTCCCACTCCTTTTCAATTTTTGGCTTCATCGTGTTCCATCCACGTTCGGTACCAGGATCGCGGAAAATGCGGGTAGCCCTCTTGTAGGCATCAGAACGCTGTTGGATAAATTCCGTTGGGATATGAGGGAGGTCCTCCTTGGCTCGTCGAGTAAATAGCTTCCTACGGGCATTTCGATTGACATCGTGGTCGTCCCTGGTCTGTTTAGACGTTATTTTCTGGGCGCTTTCCACGCTCTTTACCCATGCCATGAATTTCTCGTTCCTCTCTTTCATAGTCTCTATGAACTCATCCTGCTTCGTTTTCGCATCAGCCAGAGCGGACTGATAGTCCCTGTAATGGTTATCCCTGTCCTGCTGCGTCCACTCTAAGTTCTCTTTGAATGGAGCGGGGCGAAGGGCATTGTGTTTTTCGATGATGTTTTTAATATCCGCCGTGTAATAAACTTTGTAGAGTCTTGGCTGGCCTCCAACTGATGCAAGATCTTCTTTCCAATCGACAGCTTTGAAATACGAGTCTTGAAGCGCAACCGGAATGCATTCCAGAAGGCGTTGCAAAGTGTGTCGGTCAACTAAGGGTGAGACGTATTCCTTGAGCACCTTTTCTTCTCTCAAGATCATGCTGAGCCAGCAATCGTGGCACAATCTCTTCATGCAAGACCAATGGGTTCGGTGAGCTTTTTCATTCCCGCAGGTCGGATTCTGACAGCCTTTAAAACCACCGAGCAACATGTTAAGCTCCGTCTCCGAGGTGCCAGGTAGGGGTGGTGGAAGACCATTTTGGGTCCGAGAATTAATAAATAGAGAAACTTTGTACATCTGGACAATGGCCGAGAAAGCCCTGTTCAGAATTCTTGCCTTGTTTAAAAACGAGGGATGGCAAAATTCGAGCATTCGGAGCCAGACTTCATGCGGTACACGGCTTACGGCCTGCCAATATGTTAGATTGGAAAGTATAGAGGTGAATGAAACTTACGGGTTCTGGCTTTGGTGCCTTGGTCTTGGCCTTTTTCTTCGGAACTGGAGCGGATTCGGTGTCCTTGATAGAGAGCTGACGCTTTTGACGTGAGATCTGCACCTTTGCAAGAGGGAAATGTTGAATGATCGAGAGTTCACCAGAAGTGGAAGTAGGGGTTTGGCGAGAGAGCATAGATGTAGGCGGAGGTGGTACCGAAACGGAACTATTGTTGACAAATCTATGAGCATCGTTGTCGTCCCCAGACGTTGGATTGACTCGCTGGGTAGGCTGCATGTTGTGAGATGAGGCTCCAGTTGAAGAGGAGCTTGTTGTATCCATGCGAACAGGTGCGGGTAGCAAGCTTGTGCGCTGAGCTTGAGTTGGGTTGTAATTGTAGGGTCGTCGGTCGCTCGTATCGAGGAAGCTTCTGGAGGGAAGGTTGCTATTACTGCCTTGTATTGAGAACGTGTTCTGGCCAGGTATTTGTTGTATCGGCGGAAGAATCGGAGGATTTGAAAAGGAGGAGGATGCAAAGAATGGAGGTTGGCTTGATGGGGCGGTTTGACTGTCAGAGCGTCCCCAGGACTGTGGAGTGATGTTTCCTCCAGGGCGATACGTCGGAGCAGAGGCGTTGAAAATAGCTTGAGCTAGAACCAAAAACATTAGTCTCTAGTCTGGAGGCTCATTGAATGTATTTGGAGAGGGAGGAAGGGGGGAAGGGGCAGGCGGAGAGGGGTGAATCCGTACCCGCAGTCGCATCTACACCGGGTGTCTGCCTGGGAGTTGCAGAAGCCGGATAATCATCGCTCATCTCCATAATCCCCCGTAACTGATTCATCACCTCCGCGCTGGAGCCAAATATCGGTCGCTTTTCAATCAAGGATCGGGCGAGCTGACGGGCAACTCGCAACCCAGCGGGATGTGTAAAGGCTCGCTCGAGGTCGAAGGGAGGGGAGGACGAAGAGGCTGAAGAGGCTGGATCGGTATGGGAATGAGGAAGAGTCGGCGCTTTCGCGATGGAGTCGGAGATGTGGTCGAGGGGGTTGTGGTAAATGTTGGGGCGGTTGTCATTCATTTTGTGAAGGTGTCCCCAGACAGGCCACCGGGGCTAACTATGTGAACCCCGCTAAGGGAAGGACGATATCTGCACCGTCAGTCAATCGAGAATAGTAGCGGGGACCAGGGCTTTGAATATGACATCCGGAGAGAAAATGCGATGGTCGAGGGGAGAGAGAGAGGTCGGTGGTGGTGTTTGGTCTTGCGGCTAGGAAGTGAGGTGAGGTGAGGATGCTGCAATGAAGTTCAGTGCGAGGCTGCGGCTCATTTCAATGTGGACCGGGGGTGGAGTCTGGGCCTCTTTCTATCTTTAGATGCAAATGACATTACATTATTATTCGTGCATCTTTTCACAGCATAAATGCTTTAAACTATAGCCTACGTAATTGATGTAGTAAGGTATCCAACTATTTAATCTCCTGACATCTTGAGATATATATTAAATCGCCGCAGTTCTGCTTTACTCTCTGACGACAGGGCATGTGACATGTTCTGATGGCCGTCTGGTGACGAGATTGAAAAATTTGACGGCTTGGCAACATGACGCCTGAATCAGTGCAGTGCAGTACAGTGCAGTTGTCTCATACTGATTTCACATCAAACCCCCGGGATGGATGGTGTTTTGACGGCGCCACTTGTAGACCGCATCCGCACCGCATCTCTAAATCCGGCTGACATGGACCCGAAACCGAGAAACAGTACTTTCGGCCCGGGGATCGCTTTGCACTGTCATTATAAAAGGCGAGATAAAAGATAAATTTATTCAGCCTTGCTTCTCGGTTTTGCGCACCGTTGCTCCCACTGTTTATCTGCATGCCACTCTGTACTTGCTTGCCATGGCTTTTCGCTTTTTTCCTTTTCAGCCTTTGCAGTTTTGATGCCCTTGTAACTGAAGTCTCTATCAGGAATATTGCTACTATATCTTGTCATGAGAAGTCTGGAGAAAGTGTCTCTTTGTGGCTCACTAGGCTCATATGATGGCTTACTCATAGTCCTTGGGTATTATGATTGATGGATGAATAAGCCGAGAAAGAAGAGCTCTTTTTGATATCATGAATATATCTCAGACGAAAAGCAATCTCCAAAAGTCCGCCTAGTCACAGTCCTCTTTCCTCTCTCCGTATGCGAACCGGTAACACCCTTTCATAGCGGAGAGATGAATAGAACTTTGGATCACCAATTTCCCTCTTCTTTCCCAAGTCTCGTGACCGGAGTCTTAATTTACATTACTCGTACTTCGTACTCGCATTTTTTTAAGTCTGACACTACCCACTACTTAGCGTAGATCTCGAGATCCTGCGTATGTGACTGGCTCATAATGGTGCCCCCCTGACCTTCTAGTATGGTGAGCCCTGTCTTTAGTTAAACCCGAGCTCTTTGAGTGGCGCGGAGGATAAAAGAATGGAACGCGACGCTCCGATAGCGCAACCCCGGATTACAGTATTGGAACGACCCCGCCACACGACTTCCCTCCAATCAATTCTTCCCTGGAGTCTGGATCAGCAAAATTCTTCGAGGCTTGGCCTTCTTTAAGCTTAAACCTCGGCACCCGAGATTTTGATATTCATCTTTTTCCAATCTTTCTGTACGTACTTTATCAAAAGAAATGTCGCGTAACCCCGTCTCTAGCAGTTACAGTTCTTTCATCTTGCATTGCGCATCACTTTTTGCCGTACTGTATCATAGTCTGTATACATACCCAGGTAGTACTGGCGACCCACAACTAGGTAGTCATGCCTAAAAGGGAAATTTCCAAATCCTCGCCGTTCTGGAACTTATCTCCGTGCGAAGACGACCTCGGGCTCGTAACGGTGCTAAAGAGCGGGGTTGTAAGCCACAAAGAAATATTTAATACTGGTAGTACCACCAAAATGGGGTGTGCTTTGCTTATCTTATATACCTACCCTGTCCCTGCACCCGGTGTCTGACGACGTCTCTTTTCTTTTTATACTTGACTTGCAATAATATATCTTCTTCCTCAGGTCAGCGCTGTCGCATCTCCGTGGCTACTACCACACGTGCAGAATATCTACAGGGTTGTTTACGGTTTCACAACATAGCTGTTGGTTTTTCATCGACTCAAAATGTTGTTCGGGAGTGAGTCAACACAACACCTTCATTGATCCCAAGCCTTACTCGTATCGCATTCTGACCACCCCCCAGAATCCAAACCCGTCGACTCACCTACGGCCTCAGATCATGAATCGGGCATCAAAAGCGAAGCAAACAACTACTATGACCCCAACTTCCCCCCCGCAGGAGGCGCGGTCGAGTACGATGAGCTACACGTGGTCTGCCCACCCCACACCACGGAGCGCAAGCTCTTGAGGAAGATAGACCTGCACGTTATCCCCTTCCTCTGCATCCTGTACCTCCTCGCCTTCCTCGACCGCGTCAACATCGCCAATGCCCGCTCTTTCGGCCTACAGAAAGACCTGCATCTCACCAAGGACCTGCAATACAACACCGCGCTGACCATCTTCTTCGTGCCTTACATCGTGTTTGAAATCCCTTCCAATATCCTGATGAAGAAATTCAGTCCCCGCGTCTGGCTGACGGGCTGTATGTTTATGTTTGGCGTTGTGAGCATCTGCCAGGGCGTCGTGACTTCGTACGGCGGGCTGCTGACGACGCGCTTCTTTCTGGGCCTGTTTGAGGCGGGCATGTTCCCGGGCTGTTTTTATCTCATTGGGATGTGGTACAAGCGCTCTGAGGCCCAGCGTCGGTATTCGTTTTTCTTCAGTTCCACCACACTAGCCGGCGCATTCGGCGGCTTGCTCGCATCAGCAATCGGCAAGATGGACGGGATGCGCGGGTACCGGGGCTGGCGCTGGATCTTTATCCTGGAGGGTGTACTTACGGCTGTTGTAGCTCTCGCGTTCTTCTTCTTCCTTCCTTCGTTTCCCGAGGACGCGAAGTGGCTTACGGAAGAGGAGAAGACTTACGTCAAGGCGCGCCTGCAGGTTGATCAGGGCCGCTCGGCCGCTGAGCGCAAGATCACGCTGCGTGACGTGGGGAGGGTGTTCAAGGACTATAAAGTCATCCTGGGCGGCTTCATGTACTTCGGCATGATCGTCCCAGCATACGGATACGCCTTCTTCGCGCCCTCTATCCTATCCACCTACGGCTACAGCGCCATCGGCACGCAACTGCACAGCGTGCCCCCCTGGGCCGCAGCCTTCGCCTTCGCAATGGTCATCTCCTTCGCGTCCGACTACGCCAAGCACCGCTTCCTGTTCACCATAATCCCGATCTGCGTCTCCATCGCCGGCTTCGCCATCCTGCTGACCGTCCACCACGACCGGCATCTCGAGTACGCGGCGCTGTTCCTCGTCACCATGGGCACGTACGCGGCGATGCCGGTCATCGTCTGCTGGTTCAACATGAACCTCGGGGGCCACCACCGGCGCGCCGTGGGCACGGCGTGGCAGGTGGGCTTTGGCAATATCGGCGGCATCATCGCGACGTATGCGTTTATCCAGAAGGACGCGCCGTACTACGAGATGGGATATGCGATCTGTCTGGGCTTTCTGTGCTTGGGCGCCGCGAGCTGTCTGCTTTACGCGTGCGCGGTTAGTTGGGAGAATCGGAAGAGGGATAGGATGACTGCTGATGTGGGGTTGAGTGAGTATGAGAAGACGGAGTTGGGTGTAAGCTTTTCTTTCTTTCCCCCTTTCTTCCCCCCACCCTTTCGGATAGATGCTAACCCGACTCATAGGATCTAAACCCAGAATATAGATACCTCCTCTAAAGCCCTGCCTGCACGGCTTACGTAACCATATAAAATCTGTTTAATCCATGTAAATGTTAGAATATCAAGAGCGATCGATTGCGAGCATGCGAGCAATCGCAAAAAGCTAGTTTATATGAATGACGATAGTCATGATGACATGTATACCTTGATTATACGAGAATAGTGGATAGAAATGATATATACCCCGGTTACAAACCTACTTGGAGGTTCGTCGTGACTCGGGCTTAGTATTCTGTGATTACGGCAGTATATCCCCATTTATACTTTCCAGCTTTCCATCTTTCCAGTCTCGCTTCTAACTTGATTGCGCTAAAAGGCCTTTTAATATGCGTGTAGCGTACTCGTAGGTATAGCTTTATCTTTCTTGCTTTCTAGCCTAACTTTCTTTCTATAGGTCGGGTGCTCTAATACCTATAGATTAAGATTAAGGCTATTTTAGGATTATCGGAGATTCAAGTACCTACTCTAAGATTATACTATACTTATACTCTACTAGCTCTCTAGCCCTAGCTATAAAATGCTTTCCTAGGTAGGCTAGTTGATTATTGCCAGCGCTAGTGTCTACTTTCTCCTCTGATGTGCGACCTAAAATTTGGTGTGTTTTAGCAGGGGGTACGGGGTAAAAAAGACAAATAGCGTAATTATAAATAGTATATATATTATTTGAAACTATAGGTATTAATTTTAAGTTTATTAATAAGAGACTTAGCAATTTATATTATTGCAAAGTCGCTGAATTTGGTGTATTTTCGCTAAAAATTAGGGGTGCGCACGTAGTTCTGACACCCACTGGTGGTCCAACATACAGTCGTGCAGTTTTTTAGTCACAGTTATCACGTGTCAATTATCGGCTTTACGGAGTAGTGGCGTGTGGGTCTCCAATTCCATGCTTCAAACAAGAACCTGGTGAACGACTAACAAAAACTAATCCAATCTCAAAGTTATACCACCTTCGAGTTATCTACGTCTTTCTATCTCTCTAATACCTATATCCGCCGACTACAAAGCACGGCGAGCCATCTTGTGAGGTTCTTCCAATGATGTCAATCCCGACCACTGAAGTAGCAAATGTTCCTGCTGAGGGGACTTGGCTGAATATGGTGAACGACGCATTATGCGCATCCACCTCTATCTCTTACCTTCAATCAAAAGATAAGATTCGCGAGCTTGAACAGTATTTCCATGGATACAGGGAGTTCATGGAGAAGAATCGTCCTTCTCCGCCTCCTTCCGAGCCAGACCAA
Source organism: Lachnellula arida (assembly GCA_007821475.1). Classification (NCBI taxonomy): domain Eukaryota; kingdom Fungi; phylum Ascomycota; class Leotiomycetes; order Helotiales; family Lachnaceae; genus Lachnellula; species Lachnellula arida. The sequence goes on along the minus strand of QGMF01000423.1, from coordinate 24,144 downwards.
CTTTTTTCAGATCCCGACACCTATATCCATAATAACACCGGAGATACTACAAAAGACCAACATTCGTGCTGCAGACGGCATGGTATAGTTCCACTTTCCGCAAAACAAGGAGTGGTGTAAACTAATTTGTATGGATGCATAGGAACAAGCCCTTCACCCGATTCCAAAACCTTTCACCCATCTATGCCTCTTTTGGACGAACGCCTGCCACATCAAACGAGAAGTCCTTCAAGCGATATGAATATACGCCGAATAGATGCGCTAGACGCTCCCGCAAGACTTGCATTGACGTTGCCTCCACTAACCCCATCTAGGGACTCGACCGATATATCTCTTGCTGGTGAGAACAATCAAGGGATTGGGATTGCATGCCAACATTTAGAACCCCAGAACCGCTCGAATCGGCCCGCCAATGCGAGACGCAAGACAGAAAGAAGAGGGGGAAGGAAAAATACGAAAGCAACAAAATAGGGCGGATTCTTTGACTTGCGACAGTGTGCATCTAGAGTTACCAAGCCGCCCATATCGGCTCATATCAGGGGTCGCAGACCAATAACGAGATCAACGACCTGGTGTAAAGACGAGATCTAGATGTGAAATGCTCTTGTGGTCTATGTCCATTTATCATTTCAGCCGTAGGGTCTATCGCTAACGGATCTCAGATTCCTGCGGAGGTTGCTACGAAAAAGCAGCTTGACGGGACCAAGCGAGAGAGTGCTACGATGTATGTCGAGGGTTTGGCTGAATACGCTCGGAAAATGGAACGATCTAGTTGGTTCAAAAAAAGGTGCAGTGGAGTAGGGGGACGACTTTAATTGGCTTAAAAAAAGGGCAGTAGTAGGAGCGCTTTTACACGTGTTATTAGTCATCTCTCCTCTTCCTGTGCGCAACGGTACTTTTTGCTCTCCTCTCTCTATAGGGCGCAATTATACTTCCTCCTAGCGCGGCACCTCCCCCCGGCGGCCTTCTTCTACTCTACTTCTACTCCTAAAACACTTGGATAAAATAGTTTTTAAAAGACACTTAGATAACACGTCAGCTGGGCACTACCAGGACCAACGCCCCGGAGCTTGCGTAGGGCCGCGGGGGGCATGGTTAGACCTCTTTCCTCTAATCTTTCTAGCTGGGCTAGGCTAGCTTTCCACTGCAGAGGGTAGAATCTTGGAAGGATACGAGGGAGTTTGATAATAGTGGATTAGGGAGGAGGGGAAGGAAAGAAGGAGGGAAGGAGGGAGGGGTGGATGAATAAATCATAAATGATGATGGCGTTTTTTGAGGGGTGTTTGGATGGTTGGAGATTTGGAAGTTGGAAGTTGGAGGGGGAAGGAATAGATAGAGGTTTGGGTGGGGATGTCACCGTGTGTCGTTTGTTGAGGGAGTACGGAGTATTGGGTATATGTATGGTTCATTTGAATATTGAAATCTAGCCGAGTTGATTTCTTGGTGGAATACTGTACATGTGCTGTGTCGTTGAGCCATGTCCACCTGACAGATGGACTAGACTGAGCCTGAAGATTTCCTCCTTCTTCCTAGTGAATCCTAATTGTAGCTATATATTACAACACCCCTTTCCCTTTTTTTCTCATCCATCTTATACCCCCCGCTCCCCTCCCCACCTCCACCCACAACCTCCCAAACAACAACATCCCCCCACCTCCTCCAATCATCCAAAACCCACCCATTCCCGCCCCTCCACCTCTCCCTAACCTCAAACCCTTTCCCCACCAACACCCCCCTAACACCCTCAAACCCCACCACAAACCGCGGCGGCCACGGCCTCGCTCCCACCCCTACCTCCTCCCGCAGAAACCGCCCCGGGTCGTCATAGAACCGATCCGCCTCGTCCCGATACGCGGCCCGCTCGGGCGTGTGCGCTGCGAGATGCAGCGGCGGCTCGCAGGTTAGGGCCCAGGCGTTTAGGGAGGCGTGGGAGAGTTTGCTGCGCCAGGGGGTGCTGTGGCAGGGCATGAGGAAGGCGGCGAATAGCTCGGGTTCGGTTTCGGTGGCAATGTTGTGGGGTGATGGTCGTGATTGTAGTGCGCCGTTGGCATCGAGGAGCGTAGGGTGCGAGGTTTCGTATTCGTGGCGGAGGAAGGTTAGGACGTTTAGGACGCCGCGTTGGTGGTTTTGGGTTGTGAAGGCTGCGATGGAGAGGTTGAGGACGAGGAGGAGAGCTAGGAGGGGCTTGCGGTGGATGGTCGTGGTGGTGGTGGTGCGTTGGGACGTGATGGGCGTAGAGAGGATAGGGGGTGGATGGGTTGTTGGTGTTTTGGGGGCGGTGTGGAAGAAGGTGGTGATTGATGGGGCGGAGAGGATATGAAGGAGAGGGAGGAGCGGGTAGATGAAGCGGACTTCTTTGTGGGCGATCAGGGAGAGTGTGCTGATGGTCACGAGGATCGTGGTCGTTAGTAGGAAGTGGATGTTTCCTGTTGGAAGGGACGCCGAGTTCCAGAGTCCGACTATAGCGAATGGTAGGTAGGTTGTGAGAAGTAAGGGCAGGCCTTGGGATAGATAGTAGTGCCAGACATTGCGTCCGTAGAAGACTGCTAGATCTTGATTGACGTTGAAATTCAGGAATTGGTATGGCGGGAAGGTCCATTCGCCGAAGTACAGTCTGTCTGAGATTCCCGAGACGAAAAGGATGACTGATCCACACAAAACAGCTTGTCGAATGAGGAATAGGTAGTCAGAGGGCTTTAGTCGGGAATCCGAGAAGAATCGGGTTATCGTTGCCATTACAATGGAAAACCATATAAGGGCATTCGTTGGGCGCAGGATGCAGGCAGTCCCAGCAAGTAGAAGAGACGTAATGAGACTTGAGATGAGGTTAGACATGTGACAGTATGGATGATATAAGACTCACCCTTTGACAGACCCAGGCTCTTCGAAAATCGAGGTCTTGGCAGGCGTTACAGGCTTCTCCTTCACGCCTGAGGAGTCATCCAGAATACTATCTGATGAGAATTTCCACGGCCAAAAGTTCAAGGCAGTAATAGTCATGGTCATCTCAAGGCAGTTTGAGAAAGTCCTAGTCGAGCAGAACCACTGCCAGGGACTGAAGATTGTCATCAAAAGCTAGATCCTGGTTAGCGGGGTCCCCTTGAGTACGAAGCGGAACTTACAGAAGCCCAACTAGCATTGCTTCCTCTACCGTAAATCTTCTCCGATAGTTGCCACGTATAATAATCTCCCACGGCCGCAAAATACGCCTGCACAATATTCGGCAGCACCGCCAAAATCGTCGCGCGAAACTGCGGGAAGCAGCTCACGAACTCCATGAGCTTATCGGCCGAATAATAAACAGCCGCAAACAGAGCCGGATGTAAAGAAGAGCGCAGCTGATGTTGCCATTCCTGTTTGACGTTAGAAAGTGAAGGTAATTTAGGGGCAGTTTTACTTGCCCACGTGATCCAGGCTCCACTTTCCGATCCAAAGGCCATCTGCCAGGCTGGCTCTAGGGATTGGAAGTACTCGTCTGGCTGGAAGAATGTGCGGACGCATAGCGCATTGATGAATCGCAGTCCGAGGAGGAGCATCCATATGTCGCTGCATCTTTGGTTATAGAGCAGGGACTTGACATGTTCGTTTTGAGAAGGTTGTTTGGAGTCCACTGATGTCGGTTTCTTCCTCGAGGGAGGAGATGCTACAGATGTGCTCATGTTGGGAAAATATCCATGAGGCGAAGCATGTGTGTATGGGTGAAAGAGGCTATGTTTGGAAGGGGGGTTTTGATTTGATAGGGGAAGGGGTAGTGAAAAGAGCTCGGCTTCTAACAAGTTTGACCCGGCCCGGAGTTCTACCCGTCATCACGTGGAAGCCGATAGGACTGTTTTGCTTTCTTAGAGGAACATCGTGTCAAACACCAAGATTAATGGTAAACTGAATGAAACCGAGCGGCTCATGGAATGCTCACATAGTAACTTAGGGGACGAATACCGCACTTTTAGATAGGAACCAGTCACGGGGCTATATCCATTTTGATGGCCTCTTGCCCTTCCAGATTAGTGCGAAGCCTACCTACCTAGGTATTCTCTATAAACACCCAACCTTTATGTGATCTTCGGTCAGGGCCAAATTTGAGCCTCATATGCCAGATAAGACCCCGCGTTTCTGCGGAACACCTCCCCTATTCACATTATACCCTGATGGCAGCGTTCCGCACCTTGATTGTGCCCTACCGGTAGGTCTAGTTCTCTTTTTGTATAGTGTATGCCTTCCCTTTCATGTTACTCGTTGCCTAGGCGTCTATTCACACTTGTATTGCTGTCCTCTATCTTTTTCTTTACGAGTGTACGAGTAGTTTATACTCGATAGTCTGTTGTCTAGCCTCTCGTGATGTATGCTTCCGTCTCACCCAGACTGCTCGTCATAGTTTGGCTTTGAACCGAAACAGTTGAGACAGCAAAGTCATTCAGGTACGCCGCTGATCTGAAAACCCCGCAATAGCCACCAGCCTCAACGTCTTAGCTGTTGCAACTTGCAAGACACCTCTGGGTCATGTGAACACCGCACGTGATTATCCTTCTGTGATAAGTCTAGACCTAGGTACCCATCTCGCTCTCGCTGTACCCGCAGTTGCTTCGTCTAATGCAAATGCACGCATAGACGTGGCAAATCTAATCTACTCCGTGAAGGTGTGTTTAATTTATAGATAATGGGTGCTCTCGTTGGGATGAAATATCCCAATTGGTCGGTCAGCTTACCTTAGCCGCGAGACTCGAACGTGACCGAGTCAAACGGGATGCGAAACAAAACGCCATCATGCGTGTGTCCCTGGCCCGGCCCTGACTGCAGGAGGGATAGTTAAAATAGAGGGGGTGCATCAGGGACATGAAATCGGGGATGGGGATGGTGCCACTCTTGATAGTGATGGTGTGCAGTGTGAGTGTGATGTGCTTGGCATATATTCGAGCTAGTAGATAGATCAAGAGCTGATGATCGAAGTGAAGGGAGGTGAAGTGGGGTGGAGTGATAGTCTGATAGACAAAGGGAGGCGAAAAGTTACAAATGATCAAGTGTATATATATAGCAAAGAATTGCGTATCAGTGAGTCGAGTTAAAGCGTGATTTGGGTATAGGTAAAGGCTGAGTTAAACGTGGTGATCAATATATGGTATGAATGATGCATCCATCCTCTTAAGGCTTCTATTCATGCTTACGCCGTAATCGGACGGCGAATCCGGAAGTGTGCCTTTGCTTTAGTCTTATAGGCAGCTGCTAGAGTACCTAAAGAGAGAGAAGATTGTGATGAGAGATAACAGCACAGCACAGCTATCCTGATATCAGATGAATGCGATGCGGTGACAGTTGCTAGCTTTATCGCGCCATCTTGGCTTGGTTTGGTCTGCTCTACGGCGTAAGGTACCGAGTACGGTGGCCGCGCTTGGCCGTCTGAAAAAGCGGCACCGATTTTGAATGGACAAGCAAAGTGGACATACCGGAAAGGTGCCATAGTGAGTGCCGCTTTTGGTTTCTCTTGCGGGGCCGGTCGGCGCATCACACATGGATCGGATCGTGACTCTATCATAGGTAATCAGTCAATGTGACTGCAACTGCCTCCGCCCTCTGCTGCTTCTCTCTACTCACTTGACTTCACCACTTCCTGCCACATACAAACATTCACCCCTATTCTATTATCCACGCACTTATTACTGTTCCATTCTATATCCATCCATCCGCATCAGACATATTATCTATCATTCTTGCTTGCCCGTCGAGTCATTAACTTGAACTCGGTATAGCTGCCCTTACGCCCCCCATTCGTTACTCAGGACCCTGCAACCTGTGCAGCCTCGTCCTCGTCTCTGCACCCTGCACTCACACTCACACTACACTTCTTCATTGTCGACTGCCCAGCCAGTGCCAACCCAACCCAATTACTGCCCCTTTCCCTACAAGATCCCCGCAAGTCCTCACGACAACGCATCTCGAGCCGCCTCCCCGGGAGCCTGCCTACAGCAAAGCCAGCTACCTCCGTAGAGAGCTACCTTAAACCACAGACCACAGCAGCCACTAATCCAGGCCAGGCACCTTCTTCCATCCATCTACCGCTTTGGTCTATCGTGAGGCATTCTTTTACGGAAGACCGGTTGCCTGACCACCCAGCTTAAGCTACTCGCTCGCTTCTTCTGCCTACCATCATCCATCATCTGAGCACATTGTACTTCCGTCTCTACCTTCCAGTACCACGAACAAGACAAGCTCTGTGCTACTCTGCAACCCCATCCGCCATTCATCCCCAAAGCTTTCTGTGTACATGCAGAACGAAATCACCTCGAGTCTTTACCCCCATCTCTCCCGGTAACCCTCGAAGTCATCAAGATCACATCGAGGATTCTGCCAACAGGAGCCCCGAATCACAACCATGGCGGCCCAACCGCCCCCGTCCTCGTCATCTAGACGGACGAGGACGGGTGATAAATCCGTTGGTTCCTTCACGATAGAAGATGAGATAGGCAAGGGCAGCTTTGCTACGGTCTACAGAGGTACCCACAAGGTATGTGTGCTGATGGAGCTCCTATGAGCTTCGGATCCGTGTTTAGTGGATCATTTTGATCATCATCCAACTCATCTAATATACTCCTGCTAATCCTCATCTCTACAGGCTACCGGAGCTCTCGTTGCCATCAAGTCAGTCAACCTAGCGAAGCTCAACAAGAAGCTCAAGGAGAACCTCTACTGCGAAATCGAGATCCTGAAAGGCCTCCATCATCCTCACATCGTTGCTCTAATCGATTGCCGAGAGTCAGCGTCCCATATACATTTGGTGATGGAGTATTGCGAACTTGGTGACCTGTCGTATTTCATCAAAAAGAGGGACAAATTGGCGGACAATCCAGCTCTCAGAGACATGGTTAGAAGATATCCAATGCCACCAGCTGGAGGGTTGAACGAGGTCATAGTCCGGCATTTTCTCAAACAACTTGCCAGTGCGATGGAATTTCTGAGAGACCGGAATTTCATTCATCGAGACGTTAAGCCACAGAACCTACTTATATTGCCATCGCCCCAATATATGGAAAGCGCCAAGGACCCACCCCTGGTGATGAGTGCGAGTGAAAAGACCCTGGTCCCCATTGTTGGTCTCACCTCATTGCCAATGCTCAAAATTGCGGATTTTGGATTTGCTCGGTCACTTCCTTCGACATCTCTTGCCGAAACGTTGTGTGGGTCACCTCTGTACATGGCCCCGGAGATTCTACGATATGAAAAATATGACGCCAAAGCAGATCTCTGGTCTGTAGGCACAGTACTGTACGAAATGGCATTTGGGAGGCCACCGTTCCGTGCATCGAATCACGTTGAGCTGCTTCGCAAAATCGAGCAAGGGGAGGATAAGATCAGATTCCCCAAGGAAGCAGTTGTAACATCAGGAATGAAAGAGTTGATAATGTCATTGTTGCGGCGACAACCCGTAGAGCGAATCCCCTTTGAAGACTTTTTCAACCACCGTGTTGTTGTCGAACCTATTCCTGGCTTAGTTGGGGACGATCGACCAAGTGAGATCCGGCAATCGACTAGGTCCGAAGTAGCGTCGATAGCACGTACCTCATCAACAAGAAGCAACCGTAGGCCTGCAGTGAGGAGCGAACCTGTTCAGTCCTCATCCCCTAGGGAGCGACCTATGCCACCCTCACCCCGAACTCAAGTTGCAGAACCAGTCCGACAGCTAGCAGGAACTCCTCCACGTGCCAGTGCTCAAGCTCAATCAAGCTCCCGAGAACAAAAGCGCCCGACTATTGTTGCTGCTGTAACAGCTCCAAACGCGGAAACTCTTCAGGGTAGCCGGCCTCCTTCCCGCGTCTTCAATCCTACTGCGAGGGACCAGGGACCCACTACCTCAAGACAGTCGTCACATGACGAAGGTCCTAAAGGAGAACGGTCAGGGGGCAATCCTCAAAGCCGAGATGCGATCGCCGAAGCCGAGCAAGCGGTGCGTGATGCACGTGAGTATGTTTTGGTGGAAAGGCGGGCTGTGGAGGTCAATGCTTTTGCGGATGAAATGGCGGCAAGTCCTAACTTGCAGGGCCATAGAGCTTCCGTATCTTCCCGACCCGGGGCTGGCCAAATGACGAGAAGAGCTACAACGCAAGGCCCACCTCTTTCGTCCACAGGTGCTATTCCAGCGTCGCCCTCGAGGGCAGTCCAGATTGCGCAGGGGAAGCCTCGCCCAGAGGTAGTACCCCAGCAACAAAATTCATTTGGCAGGTCATATGGGAGCCCTTCAACAACCTCAGCAATTGCAAAGGCAATCAGTGGTGCCAGTTTAAGAATGTTTGGCGTAGCATGGACTCCTCCGTTGAGTGGCAAAGGAGTCTCACCACCTCAATTGTATAGCCCATTTCCAGCTTATCCGACATCACATGGCACTGTTGGTCTGATTGGAGACGGCAGACCCACTGGCCCCGTCGATGAGGACCAGAAGATTGTCAATATAGTGGAGGAAGCTGCGACGAGAAGCGATGTTGTATATGGCTTTGCGGAAGTTAAATATAAGCAATTGATCCCACTGGCACCGTCTATGGATCATGGACTCGGGGGCGCTTTGCCTGACAAGCCTGCTGATTTTGTTGATGAGGACGACGGTCTCACTGCCGAAGCTATAGTAGCTCTTTCTGAAGAAGCTCTCGTATTATACGTCAAAGCTCTCTCCCTTCTAGCGAAATCCATGGACATAGCTGGAGCCTGGTGGGCACGGAAATATCGAAGCGAAGTGCTTATGGCGGGCCAGAATATGAGAACCGATAGTGCCCCCGGAGCCCGCATCAACGGCGCCGTGCAATGGGTTCGAAATCGCTTCAACGAAGTACTAGAGAAGGCAGAGTTCGTCAGGCTCAAGCTCATCGAGGCTCAAAAGCAGTTACCAGAAGACCATCCCGGGCATCCGAGTAACCACACCAGTGCCTCGCGCCTCGCAGGTGCTTCGTCAACAGATGGGGTTGTCTTGAGTACTGGTGTATCGGCGGAGAAGCTAATGTACGATCGTGCCTTAGAGATGAGCCGCTCTGCAGCAATCAACGAAATCGCTAATGAGGATCTTCCCGGCTGCGAGATCTCCTACATTACCGCGATCAGGATGTTAGAGGCTGTCCTGGAGACGGATGAGGATACAAGTCCGCCGCAGCGGAAGAGGAGTTCGAGTCTGAAGGATCAGGAGAGTGTGGCCGGTAACAACAACGGCTTTTTCAAGGTGGAGGATGTGGCGTCTGTGCATAAAGGTAAGCTTTTCCCGCAGTCTAGTTCAAGTCCCCTTAATTATTGGCTTTTACTAACCAAACTTAGTCACAAGCATGATCCGCACCCGCCTCGTAACCCTCCGCCGCAAAATGGCACTAATAGCCAAACACCAATCCTTCCCCCCATCTTCTCCCCGCAGCGGTGGAACCACCCCCACAATAGCGAATACCCCGCCTAAATGAATGTTATGTTTACGAAATTACGGATCGAGCGTGGGCGGGCGAGCGAGCTGGAATCAGCGCATTTTTCATCAAACGGCGTTTGGTCTTCCTCAAATTTGCCAATTGACTTTCTTGTTTTGTGTTAGATTTGGACCACCTTTATCTTTTGTGACTTGGGAGTTTATGTTTTGTGAGTATTGCAATGGATGGACGGCGTTTTGGGATTGGTTTCATAGGAGGGAAGAGGCTCGGAGGTTTTTCATGGCATCAATGGAATGGCGCTGGTGAAATATAGGCGCGATTCTTCGATCACTTGTGTATACCCCCGGCATGGACTTGGGCTTTGATTTGGGCCTGGGAATGACAGCATGGCACGGCTGGTGGATTTGAGTTGGATGAGTTGCTTGCGCCGGCATACAGGTACGGTGTGATAGCGATTGAATAGGCTAAGGATGGGGGTATCTTTGGAGGGCACAGACAGACAGTTGTATTTATTATACTTATATGCTAGTATAGGAAGAATGCAAAGCCCTGCTATGCTAGGTCTGGTTTGCTAGTGAATCCTGATTCGTGCTTGTTTGTTTTTGATTGCTGCTTTTCTATTCTAGATGAGTGGAGGGGGGGGCGGGGGGATGATGTTGTTTTGAGGTCTTGGCATTGTGTCATGTGATAGGGATGGATTGGTCGCTTCGTCGGGTGGGAAACTCATCGGAGACTGACTGCCCCCGTTGGGCATGCGCAGAAACATCGCAGCTCATCAAAACCACCTTTGCAGGTAAGCATATCCGCCACTCCTTTCCGATGCCCTGATATTTGACACCGAATCTCGTCGTTAACATAACAGGCCTACCGGCAACATCGTGAGGATTCTTCCCTGGCCGATCTTGACCCAGAGCATGCACTTCAGGCTTAAACAGTCTTCCCCTCGTTGCCAATATCTTCTCAAATGTCCCCGCGTAGGCATGTATCTTTGCTCTCAAGTCCACCGCAATTCCTGCTATATCGCGATGGAATCTATCGAGGTCATCATCGGCGCCGACCAAGGGAAACATGGTTGTATTGAGCCGTTGTGCAATATCCTCCTGTTGCGTTCTACATTCACTTTGGAATTTCGGGCTTTCCATCGTGCGGAGACGGGTGTCTTGGATTACCATGGTTGCGATCTCCTCGGAAAAGCCTATTCGAATAGATGTCAGTACGAACACTCACAAGTCAGACTATCAACTTACTGTATACCAGAGCCTCTTGCATAATGGCTGCATCGTCAAAAGGGCATTCGCAATTAAAAACCGAGTCACAAACCAGGTAATTGATGACAGCGCACAGAAAATCCGACAAATTCAGACTTTCTAGGTTTACTTGCCTCCCAACGTCTTTCACAAGCAGTCCTGGCGGTACGCCAAGCATTCCACGAAGCACCTTGATTATTTCTGCCTGCTCAGTCGGAGGCAGTAGACCTTCGCGGGCAATCATCTGAATGTCCAGCAGTGATGACCTTACGATTGGAACATGTGGTTTCTTCTTGACGTTCCACGTGTACTGCTCCATGAGAATCCACAGTCGAGCAAGTGGCTGTCCGAATTCCTGGTCGTTCAGAGGCTCCCTGCCAAGTTTTGAGGGTATTTTTTGAGACGCCGCTTTCTCTGGCCCACGCGAGACCCGAAGCCTGTGGGATCTGTATTCGCACTCTGGACAGAACCAGACATTGCAGAACCTGAGGATGTCTTGGGCGTCTTTGAGCCCCAAACCGCAATGCTCTGCTAAGTAGCAATCACTGTACCACTTCCTGGCACACGTGGGATCGCCACATAAGATTTCCTCCGATGCTCTTGAAGCGTAATCAGGATCCGCAGAGTGGGGCTCTTGATAACTGGTGCTGGCTTCTGCGAAGTCTGCTAGACCTAGCTGACGGTCTTCTTGGTCTGTGGATTTGATTTCGTCAAAAAGTCCAAGGGTTCCTGGGTCCTTCTCTGAGGTATCACTAATTACAGAATCCGTAAATGGAAGTTCGATAGATCTGCGTCTCTGGATTTGATGGGACCCTTTGCTTGGCTTCGCAGGGGAATGGCCGTTTGGCCTTCGACCCCTTCGACCCCCTCGCCTAGCTGTACCTCCGCTGTTTTGACGGTCCGCGCTTTTGCGAGGTAAGCTCAAAGCTTTTAGATAAGAACATTGTACTCCTCGTTGGACACATGGCTGGCAAGCTAAGCCATCGGGGGCGAGTCGGCACTCTAACTGCACAGGACGACAAGTCATACAAGATGCAGTTTTCCCCTTGTTGTCTGATTTGCGTCGTTTGGAAAGTGATATATCTATGGACGATTGCTCTCTGGGCTTTACCTTTGGGGCGGTAGTACGGCTGCGAGCTTCCCGCTCCTCCTTCATCCGCTGTCTTAAATACCAGTATTTACGTGCCAGCCCCCCATTCTTCATATAAAAGCATTTGGGTAAAAGACTGTGGCGCTCAGAGGGGCGTTTTCTTGCGACTTCCAAAATGGTCTCGTCTGAAGGCTCGCTGTCATCCTTATTCCTCATGATTGCTTGGGTATCCGCCGGTGAGTGTGCCATGTCGTTCTGGTTGTGGCTAATGGCTGATTCGGTGCTCCGGGTCGGTGATGGGGAACTGTAGGAGTTCTGGCTTCCTGGTGGGAGAGCCTTGCGTCCGATTTCAGCGTAGCTGGTGCTGTTGAAAAGCAATTCTCCTAACGAGGTGTGTTCGAAATTTTCTCCCCAGCTCGAGATTCTGCGCATTTGAATATTGGAAGTGACGGTGAGCTGTTGCTCTCAACTAATGCGTGGAGATAAGTAGTGTCTGTTGGGGAATTGAGAAGTTGAGAACGGGCGATTCTTTTCGCCTCTTGGGGGCCAACTCCGTCAGGCAGAAATTTGCCTTAATTAACCTGCCTCTCTCCACTTTCTACCCTTGATGATTGGCTGTGCTCGGGCTTCTACGGCTGACAGATACGATGTTATTGCTTTTTTGAAGCTGTTGAGCATCTGATGAAACGCTACGCGTGTGATAAACTTGCATAATGCAAGCATTTGGTGTATTCCTATGGAGGAGCGGCTCGCAGAGAGGGGGTCTAGCGGGCATGCCCGGTCGGGTGCCAGCGCTCACCCAATCGGGTGGGAAGGAGCGTTGTAGGAGAAGGAAAATCACAAGATTAAGGGGTTCCCAACACAAGATGTAGACACGCTTGATCAGTCTATGCTCCCTTCTGCAAATATTTTATCCCGCAAACTACTTACAGCTCTGCTTTACTTTCTCATCCGACACACAGATATCCTATTACCCTTCACAATACTCACCATGGATCATGCCACGGCCCCTAGAGGAGTTCGGCCTCGACAATTTGATGCTCCTGGAATCCAAGTTAAAGGACGGTCTACTGCTTCAGCGAACACAGCTATGAAGATCCACGCTTACTTTATGTTGCCAGAAATAAAGGGAGATTAATCCTGGGGTCCGATACTGGCACAACAAGACATGAGCTTGCGTATTCCGCAGTAACTAATAATATGGAGAGGTTTCCGCTCTCCGATTACGACCGAAAAGACCCGACTGTTGAGATTTTCAAGGAATGGCCTAGCTTCACCCATAACGGTAATACATGTCCGCCGACGATGCTCTACTACCCGACGCCCAATGGCTTGCCAGTCACCGGCCACAAACTTAAAGGTATCCTTGAGAATGCAAACCCCAATGCCCTAGATGTGAACAGACTATTCCGCCTTTGGAAGCTTCTTTTTCACAATACCAACGATCCAAGCATCACAGATATCCAACAGCGGATGCATTTACAACTCGATGCGTTGAAGAAGACACCGGAAGGGCTGTTTCACGACTGGGTCAAAGTTTTATATCAAGACCTAATCGCAGACGGGGACGAGAACCTATCGAAGCTTCAAAACATGTTCGACTTCACTAAGCTAGATGTCGAGCTTGTTGTCGCAGTTCCACCAGGTCGTTCTGCCATTGCCCACGCCCAGGTACGGAACGCGTTCGTCCAGGCTCCTATTCAGGACCACCAGGTGTCCCTTGTCTCGGAGCCTGAATGTCTTTTTCGCTCCTGGGTTCATGATAATCTAAATTCCAATTACCAAGTAAGTTGTAATGGGACCTATTAATGTGGAAAGAGAGAAACTGATGGTGAATCAACAGGTCGGCGATCGATTCCTTGTGTTAGATGCTGGGGGCGGGACAGCGGTATGTGTACATACTCAGCCTTTCTTTTGGTATCACTCGACTAACATTATCAAGTGTCTCGTCAGGTTTATTCTTCTTGAGCTTAATCCGCCACAGTTCAGGCAAGAGTTCGAGAGTGATAGTAAGTTTTTCCCCCAACATTTTTACAAACCCAAGGATCATGCACTAATAAAAAACAGGCATCATTTGCGGGGCTGAAACCATCTCGAATGAATTTGAGAAGCTCGTAGATGCCAGGCTTCCCAATGACTGCCCGAATCGTGCCTGGGTAAAAGACCGAATGAGGTGAATATGGGACGACCTATGGAAGCATAATTTTGATGGAAAGAACCCGGATATCCCTAACGTCATAAGGAGACCAGATCCATCGGATATGCAAAACGAGTTTACCTTGTACGGACTACGTTATATTCCTTTAATAGACGCTGACCGACACAGTGATGAAATTGCAGGGTGCTTTGAACTGTGTGTCACGAAGTTAGTGGATGGGATTCGGCGACAACTAGCTTACGGGAGCAGAGTTGACGTAAATTAACATCTATTTCTACGCTATCCTTTATCAATATGCTAATTGTTTGGTAGTATCTTGTGCTCGGCGGCGGACTCTGTCACAGCGACTATGTGAGAAGGGTCATGAAGCCCAAATTTGAGCGAGAGCTCAAGATAAAATATGTGACCGCTGAGTAAATCCCAGCCTCTCTCATGCCGACCAACGACTAATATAACGGCATTGTAGTAAAGGTCACGTTGCTAGAGGTGCAGTACTCACTCGACTGTATGGGCCATTCATCACAAGTCGTCCAATGGCAAGGAGTGTAGGAGTGAAAACATGGCAGGTTGTTGATCAGCAAATTAGAGCTTCGCCAGAATACAAGCGTCTTGCTTGTAAGTATTTTTATGATACCGGATTGACGTACGTCTGGGTGATTCAATGGCTCGCTAAAAAGGTAATGCCATTATGCTAGGATCCTTAATATGTTGTGCTAAATGATTACAGGGAGACCAAGTTCAAGGCAAGCACGAACTGTCTTCCGAGTCCGACTATAGTGGAGCTAGGGAGCGGACATTTTCATTCAGGGTCAAGGACCCAGAGTTTACCGATACCATCATCACGACCGATTACCACCCTGGAGACGCTCCATATACATTGATTAGGGATGGCATTTTGATTGATCCGGCGGGAGTCCCATGTTAGTGCCACCAAATGTTACACGCAAATAATGCTCACAGGTTATAGTTCCCGATCCAATTGACCTTGTCACACTCACCTGGAAGCCTCTAGCCATGCCAATGGATATCAATTTTGGAGACCTTTGCACAAGACAGCGGAAAGGGCGCAGATGCAGAGTTATTCGATACTCGATTCAAATGTTGCTTGATATGGGCAAAACACAATTCTGGATAAAGGCCTGGGCTTTGAAAAACAAGAACTCAAAAGCTATCTCAACTAAGACATCAGAGCCTGTCTCTAGCCAACCTTTATACAAACCAGAAGAAATTTCCCAAAGCTTGTCCCAAAGCTTTGAGCTTGGCAGTGGAACACGTCAAGAGCCACTCGATTCTACCGCAGCTGCTGTTTCACGTCGTAACTCCCAGCCAAGATCACCGCATCAGAGCCTTGATGAAAGGTTTCATGAGGAACAGCGACCGCCAATGGCACGTCAAGGTAACATCGACGATGAACCTACTAGGCTTGTTCGGAACACCACGGACGCCCTATCGCGCCAAAACATCGAATCTGGATCTAGCCCCGATATGCCATTGGAAGAAGATTCTATCGTTGTTCAATACAAAACAGGGCAAAAGAGGAGAATACCAGGGCAAGGGGGTCGGACTAAACCCCCAGAGCCATCAGAAGTGGTTCACCGGCATAGAATACCTCGAGCAAGCGTCGAAAGTAGTGCCAAGTACAAAGACGCCTCGGAGGGCACTCTCCGAAACAATGGCGGTAAGTGAAGAGTCTCCCAACGAAGCTCGGTTTGGCTAACTCCGATAGGTTGCTGGACTTGTCTTTTTAGGAGGGTAGCTTGTACGGGGGGCATTCCAAGTTGCCATAAATGCTCAGAACTTGGTCTCGTATGCGAATATGGAAGCCCTTGGTGGTGGCATGACGACAGTCTACGCGAGACTCAGAAGAAGATCAACCAAAATCTTCAAAGTGACCACAAGAAAAGCTCCAAGCTTAGTGAAAAGAGACCCACTCGGCCGGAACCTGCGCAAAGAACGAACTCCTTCGTCCCTGTCAATATCGATTCTAGCAGGGTGAGTCTGAAACCAGCGATGTACTAGTATATACTAACATTAAGAGCCAGAGGTCAGAATTTCAGCAGTCAGCGGAGAGCAGATCAATGGAGCCACCACCGGCCTCTCGGCCAACTTTGTTACAAGTCCTCCAAGCCAAGCCAAAGCAGCGGCTCCAAGAGGAATCAACAGCAAACGGACCTCCCAATTCGAACAAGGGAAATGCCTTTAACGACTTGTATGATGTTTCGCCACCACCGGTAGGCTTTCCTTATAGTCAAATCCCGCTCGATAACACGAGGGTCCAAGTCCAGGGGAGCCCCCTGGACATTCAGACTCCTGGACCGCGCCCGAGTCACCCATATGACACGGACAACAAGGATTTTGTGCCTTTTGAAGAACAGAGACGTTTTCGACGTTCAGGAACTGCTCGGTCGCTGTAGGCTAGCCTGGTTTTGGTCCTCTGAGTCCAGCATGTGGATTTATAGTAGGATCGTTATCTTTCTGCTTTACACTAATTTGTTCATTTTGTCTTGGAAAATAGGATCAAACCTAGTGCGTGGAGTTTAGGAGTTGGCGTCCCTTGGCGAAGTTGTATTTAAGTCTCGAAACTTGATTGTTATTATCTAGCAATGACTCTGCCCTTGAAATGATATCCATCTGCCAACAGAATGGCAAAACCACGTAGAAAACTAGGTTGAACTTTGAAGCAAGCCCTTCTTTGGCAACCATAAACTTGTCTAAACTAAAGCAAATCGAGCAATAGACGCACCATAGTTTATCTTTACTACCTGGCAACAGATGTCGCTTTAGCGGGTGGAGCATGCGGCATTATTGCGTTTGCGCTAAGGCAAGCGTGCGTCCCTAAACTTGGCTTCATTTAGACAGCACGCATCATGGAACTGATTATAGCCACACCGGCATTTGCTTGGACTATCGGCGGAGTCTTGGCTTTAGAACTTGCAATTTTCATCTCGCTTATATATACTGTATATGTATATACCTATATATTACTTTCTACGCCTATAGCAAAGCCTGCACTTACGAGTTCTCTTACTAGACCTTGACTATAATTAATATAGGCTTCGCTTTTAGCCGCTTGATCCCGGCTTCATCGCCGCCCCCCCGTAATCCCTCGCATAGCTAGCTCCCCTATACACACCGGGAGCAAGACTAACGTTGCGCAGAGAAACCTAAAAAGACCCCGAACATGACAAGCGCAGGGAGTTGCCGGCCGAAAATCAGCCAGCAGAGAAAGACAGCGATGGTTGTGAAAGTATCAACATGTCACAGCGATCGATCCTCTCGCTGTGCTGTACCGTTGCGAGCATTAGAGGCTTGATTAGGGTTCCGATTGTGGGCTAGATCTTGTAAAGTTTGGGCTATCGATATTGGATGCGAAAACTATATTGCATATAACAGGCCAGATTGTACCTACTATATTATATTGCATGTGACGTTGTTTTTGTATTTTTTAAGAGGAGAGTTATACGCTCAGGTAGTTACAGACACAAATTGCTAGTCCTTCCCTAAACTTTCACTAATAGAGTGCTTCCCTGGAGCACTGTACACAAGAATGCCCACATGTCAACACCCCTAACATACTAGATTATATAGTTACTTCACCCAGACACTTATAAATTCTACTCGATCCAGGCACTTTTTATTCTTTTACTAGAAGTGTTTTAAAAAGGAGAGGATATTAGCCTTTTTCTTCTAGCATTTATATTTACATAGGAAGGCACTAGGAATCATATAGGGATAAGCCTTTAATGTAGATATTATTGGGTGTTGGACTTTAATATTGCTTAGTCAGCAGGCACCATAAAACTCTTCACGTGTAGCTAGAAGACACGTAACCACATACAATACAGACATCGTGTTACCCTCAAATCCCAACATTGGGATACATATCACGTCGAGCACGTGACCTTAGCGCCGATCCCTAAGCGATCCGAAGAGGCCGGGGGGCCTAACCTCTTCCCCGCAACCTGTATCTAGAACCTCTTCTACACCTGGAAATACGACCACGGAACCACTGAACCGAATAACTAGGCCAGACCAGTGCGTTAAAGTGATACCAACAGATATAGAGAGAGCTAAATAGACTCAGAACCACTTTTACGATAAGTAGGATCTACTTCTATTTAGGTCTTTCTACGAGTATAAGCTAGGTATACTATATGCAATTGGTGGTAAGAAAATACGCACCAATTTTAATAGGGGAAGGAAGGGTCCGGGGTACATACCTATACCGGTAGTGTGTATACTACGAATAGCGAGCGTTCTAGATGTTGACCCTCGCGCCACGAGTCACGACTCACGACCCCACCTTCCCCTGCCGCATCATCATTTATACTTTTCTGATGGTGGCATCTTTGTATTTTTCTGTCTCTCTCTGTCTCTCTCTTTGCTTTTTTTCTTTCTCTTCTGTTGCCACAAACTACGAACGCCACGACGCCGCCGGCGCCTATTTCCATCCGTCGCGTTGCTGCCGGACCAGCCAGTTCATTTCATTGTTGATATTCATCGCAGTGCCAGGACGCACCACCAAACCGCCTGGGAGGTCATCGCAGACCCACAGGACAGCACAGCACAGCGCCAGTTCAAAGTTCTTTCGCATCCTAGCCTACACCTACCTACCTGGGTAATAACGACCGAAGGTGTACAGCACGCGAAGCAACGGCGTGCGAGGGAGAATGATGTGAGAGCGAGATATCTTCTACGGCAAGGAGAGTCTGGATTTTGGATAGACAGGAAGGCGTAAACGGTACGGTTCGGTTCGGTACGGTACGGTGCATTCCGGGAGAGGCGCTGCACTCGCTGCACGTGAATAACGACATGGACAACGATAAAGACAACGACGTCGGCGATAACAACGACAAGGACAACAACTCCAAGGTCAAGGTCGAGGTCGACATTGCACGTGCTCGTCGTAACAACCCAACGAGAAAAATATTCGACTGGATCTCAAAACCTTGTCCGCAAGAGCTCACCCCGTTCCAGAAGTTCGTCCTCGATGTCGATTGGGCCAAGTCACCACTAGGTCTCATCTCAGCATGGCCTATCCAGTTAAAACAAATGGTCTTGCTGGCTGTTCAGGACCACACCCCAGCGGCGGTTTTTTGGGGAGATGGAAACAATATGGTTTACAATGAAAGTTTTATACCGATGGTAGGCAATAAGCATCCGGGGCTTCAAGGCAAGCATCCGTATCACGGAATGCCTGAGCTTTGGGACAGTTTCGACGAGCTACTAGCGACCCAACGAGAAACTGGGGAGACCATTCTCAAAAGAAACGACTGTTTGATGGTTGATAGGCTTGGCTTCCTCGAAGAAACATACTTTAACTGGAAGTTAATCCCCATCATAGGCCCGGAAGGCTGGGTGGTCGGGTCGTATGCTACAGGTAAGTCACCTTCTCGAAGGAACATGTTTTATTTCGATATTTCCGGGATGCTTTACTCTCTAGACATGTTATGAGAGTCGACCGCTCCTGAAAAGTGTCTCAACTCCCAAGATCTACTATGCAATGCTGACTGAGATCCTAACGTCCAGTCGTCGAAGTGACGAAAGATGTGATATCAGATCGAAGGTCGTCCACCGTCAAGTTACTCAGCCGGCAGGTGTCTGAAGCAAGCACAATCCAGGAACTTTGGAAGGGCCTAATAACAGGAATTCAAGATGCAGTTATAGACATTCCCTTTGCACTGCTTTATTCCTGTGCTCCAAGGAAGGGAAGCGTCGAACCGATATGTCCTCAATCTATGCTCGCTGGCCAAATACAATGCTCGCTTGAAGGCTGCGCAGGGATTGCACGGGGGCATACTTTCGCTCCAGAGACCCTCGATTTAGATCACGAAGACCAATCTGAGCTTGGTCCGTGGGTGCGCAAGGCCTTAGATGGAAGAGCGCTAACTCTGCTCCCTATGCCAGACAGGTTGCAATCCGTACCTATGGAATGGCGCGGCTATGGTCCTGCTACCCAGGGGGTCATCTGTCCAATAATACCAACCGATACAGAGACTGCTGTTGCATTTTTGATTGTTGCGTTGAACCCGCGAAGGCCGTTTGATGAGGACTATCGGGGTTTTTTCCATCTACTCACCCAACAAATTACGACGCCGCAACTTTCAGCCGCGATTCTTCGGGAAGAAATCGATAGGAGAGAAAAGTTAGCCCGGGGAGAAGCTTTAGATCGAGATAGGCTGTACAAGGAGCTTTCAGATAGTGAAACAAAGTTCGCCAAGTTCGCAAGTCGAGCACCTGTTGGGCTAGCAGTACTAGATCCTAACGGCACAGCACTATTTGCGAATGATATTTGGAGGAACTTGACAATGCTAGAGACGGGAAGCGGAAAGGCAAATTGGGAAACGGTGCTTGCTGAAGGAGAAGTAGAGCCAGTATTAAGCGCTTGGGCGCAGATGATCCGTGACAAGCAACCCGTCACCATACACACCAGAATGAACAAACCGTGGATAGCACCTGACCTTGACCTAAATGGGAATCCTCAAGAGGGGGCTGCTCACATCCTGCTGGCGATGTATCCTGACCAGGATGAACGTGGCGAGGTGTCGACAGTGATGTCTTGTATCACTGATATAAGCGGGTTGAAGTGGTCGGAGAATCAGTTGAGAAAGAGAATGGATCAGGCAATCGAGATGAAAACCCAGCAGGAACGCTTTATTGACATGACATCGTGGGTTGCCTCTTTTATCGCCTCGGCGGGCTCAACTGATCGTACATGAATCTAGACACGAAATGCGCAATCCACTCTCAGCGCTCATTGGTTGCGCTGATGAAATTACCAATTCACTCAAACACTATATCTCAGATCTCAAGAAACCCTCGTCGATCGAAAATGGTTCTGCCAATTCAGACATGGGGTCCCAAAAACCACTACATCTGCTGGGCGAAGCTATGGAAGCTGCTGAAACCATTATCTACTGCGCCATGCACCAAAAACGTATTATAGATGACGTCTTAACTCTATCTCGACTTGATTCCAATCTCCTCTTGGTATCTCCCGAACCGTCGCAGCCGATCCAGCTTGTCCGAGGCGCTTTGAAAATGTTCCAAGCTGAAGTAAAGCGAGCGAATGTAAGACTTGACTTCATCGAACAAAAATCACTCCAAATCCTTGACATTGATTGGGTATTGCTCGATCCAAGTCGAGTCCTTCAGGTTTTTATAAACTTGATGACCAATGCGATAAAATTCACGCGAATAGAGGCACAACGACACATCAAAATTACTATCGGAGCTTCTTATGCAAAGCCATCAGTGGCAAACGAGTTCGGAGTTGAATACATTGGAAAGAATTCTAACAGTCAAGATCAAACTGGAAAGCAGGAGTGGGGTGACGGTGAAGCCATCTACTTCACAATCGCGGTTACAGACACTGGCCGTGGTCTCACCATTGAGGAAAAGAAGCACCTCTTCAGCTTATTTCAACAAGCAAGTCCGAAAACCTACGTCCAATACGGTGGCTCAGGCTTGGGCCTCTTCATCTCCCGGCAGCTTACTGAGATGCATGGCGGCGAGATAGGTGTTGCCTCGGAAAGAGGGAAAGGGTCTACATTTCAGTTCTATATCAAGACACGTCGAACGACACCACCTCTGACAGATGTGCCTGAGCGAGCCGATTTGCAACTTCTTGTGCGAGAAGACGAGCTGAGGGAAGCTTGCGGAGTTGAGTCAACTGCGTTACAGGATGAGCCGCAAACGCCAAACTTGAAGATAGACGTCTCCCTCAGCCTAGTCTCCCCAATCCCGGTCTCCCCAAGCCCGCTCCCCCCAAGCCCGGTCTCCCCAGCATTCTACTTCCCAAGGAGCTTTCATATTCTTGTCGTAGAGGATAACTTGGTAAACCAAAAGGTGGTCTCAAAACAACTTCGAAAGGCGGGCCACATAGTCAATGTCGCAAACCACGGGAAAGAGGCACTAAATTTCATTCGCCGAACGGAATATTGGGAAGACTCGACTGGAGAAAAGGGGCGATTGGATGTTATACTCATGGATCTTGAAATGCCGATAATGGATGGACTGAGTTGCGTGAAGAGGATTAGGGAACAGCAGGCACAGGGGAAGATAAAGTGGCACGTCCCTGTGATTGCTGTGACGGCTAATGCGAGGAAAGATCAGATCATGGCCTCGATAGAGGCTGGAATGGTGAGCTCGCTCAGCACCCGAAGAAATTTGCACCGTGCTAACGATTATGCAGGATGATGTGATAACGAAACCTTATAGGATGCAAGACATGCTGAAGCAAATAGCAGCGCTTGTTGCGAAACATGATCGGTTGGTTCGGCCAGAAAGTGATGGAGTATAATTTTGTATAAATATGAATACATGCCCGGGCCTCGGCGAACCCAGAAGCCGGTTTATTGACCAGCGAAGCACACTATACATGATATGAGATTGTGATTGAGAGAGAGGGTGCCCAATTGAGTAAGTGATGTCTAAAAGGGCCGTGGAGGTGTTTGGTTGCGTTAGATTGGTCTGGGTTTGCTTTTGCTCAATTCCTCATGTCACTGCTGCACGTACTCGTCTTGTGCTTACACTTAGTAGAGTCCAAAGAATATCAATCTGTTCCTAGTTCCATAAAGCCAACCCGGGCTCCTATCTAACGGCTGAGGCCTTTCTCAATGGCCATGATCTGCAAAGCCACAAACCTCGAGTAAGTTCTACAAAGCGCCAGATTACCACCCATAAACCAGAAGTTTGGGTGTCCACTCGGCCTCCACATCTGCAGAGTCCTGTTAGCAAATGCACGATCCAGTTTATCAAATTGAACAACTTACTGCATTGACTTCTCCCTCTTCATCCAGATCCCACACATCCTTGCACCGGTTTGCAATTTCATCCCCAAAAACCTTTCTCGCGCTCGTCCGCATGTTGTCATACCCCGTTGCCAATACAACAATATCAGCCTCCAGCTTTGTTCCGTCCGCCAACACGAGTGCGTTTGGCTCGAAATGAGAGATGCCATTAGGACTTTGCTGAACCTTGACTTTGCCGTCGATGATAAGTTGGCTGGCACCGATATCGATATAATACCCGCCTCCGCGCGTGATATACTTTCGATAGATGCCACTCTTATCCACGCCAAAGTCCAGCTTGAAGCCAGCCCTGACCAGCCCATCCAGACTCTCCTTCTCGGCCTCCCTGATCTTCTCCGTCAACCCCACATTCAACGCGAATTGCACTGGGATGGGGAGAGATTGCCCGGCGATGTCGGCGTCCTCGATGGGCGGGCCCGTCTCGTCGTACATTCCCTCGTGCAGCATGAAGAGCCCCTTGGAGGCGGATATCACGTATGTGCCGGCGCGCTGCACCATGGTTACGTCTGCGCCGGCGGACTGGTAGTTCTGCGCGATGTCGTGCCCGGAGTTGCCTGTTCCGACTACGACGACTTTCTTGCCCTTCATGTCGCCTGCGAGCTTGGCGTCCTGGTGGAGAGAGGCGTGGTGGGCGAGGCCTTGGAAGGTGTCCTGGCCGGGGAAAGAAGGGATCTTCGGCTCTCCTGCATGGCCGGTGGCGAACACGACGTGCTTCGGGTGCAGAGTGCGGGTTGTGCCGTCGCCGTCGCCGCGGGTGACGGCTATGCTCCAGATCTTGGCCGTGTCGTCGAAGGATGCGGAGGCGATGGTGGTTCTCGTCCAGACGTTGAGCTCCATGAGCGAGGCATAGGACTCGAAGAAGTCGCCGAGCTTGTCTTTTGGGGTGAAGAGCGGCCAGTTGGAGGGGAAGGGCAGGAATGCCATGTGGGTATATTGAACTGGGTCATGTGTGACCAAGGTCGTTGGAAACAGTTAGCTTTATGAGCATGCACGATGCTGGAAGGTGCCTTACTCTGTACCTGTTGCGCCAATTGTCACCAACACGCTCGTTCTTGTCAATCAGAAGAGAAGAAAGGCCCATGGCTTTCAGCCTCGCCCCGAGATTCAAACCAGATTGTCCTGCTTTCATTAGCATATTCTTCAAACCACAGCCGGGCTTTCTTCCTTTCACTCACCAGCACCAACAACAAACACATCCGGCTCGCTATCCACAAACTCCTTTTCCTTATCCCGCCTCTCCTGCCAGTTCCCCAGCTCCACATCAAACTCCCTACTCCCATGCGGTCTCCTACCCCCCTTCGCCTCCTCAAACCCCTTCAACTCCTGCAGCGCACTATACATCATGTACCCCTTCCACACGCCCCCGTCCCCGTCTCCCCTTACAAGCCTCAGCATGCCCGCCCCGCGCCCCACCCCCGTCTCGAAATCATACATGGCCTCCAGCCACTCCAGCCCG
>QGMF01000422.1:0-32622 GCA_007821475.1 Lachnellula arida | reverse complement strand
CCAGTTGCTCGTTCAAGTCAGCAACTGTACTAGATCCCCTTACGATTTCGTCAGCAGCCGTGTTAGCAACCTGCTGGACTTCTTCCACTGCCTCGCGTCTCTCCTGCTCCAAGGCCTCCAGGTGTAGCTGTTGGTCCGCCAATTGATTATATAGTTCCGCAACCGCGTTGCTATCTCCCTCTGTTTCAAATTCTTCTGCAGCAGCCTGAAGCCGTTCAACCTCTTTCAGCGCAGTGTCTCTCTCATGCTCGGTAACTTCTAAGCGCAGTTGCAGGGTGTCGATTTGAATGTTGAACCGCTCAACCGTATTTGATTGTTGGTCTTCAACTCCAGCTTCAGCAGTAGCAGCGGCCTCAAGAGCACTTTGGACCGCGCCGGCTCTCCTCTGCTCACAGATGTCAAGACTCCGCTTTAGCTCTACCAGTTCGACGTTCTGTTGAGCAATCGTGGTTCTGAGTCCATGCACTTCAACCCCTAGACGAGCACTCTCATTCTGGTGCTCTTGTCTATCGCGATCCAATGCTTCGATTCGTTCGTGCAACTGACCAATGAGGTGTTGGTCGTCAATACTATGTCGGGAAAGAGCGTTGATTACTTCCTCAAGTTCCGCAATTTTTGCCTCCAGACTCACTACATAGGCTGTTGTAGCAGAATGCCCTGTCACGAGAGCTTCATATCCCGATCTAAGACCCTGGATCAGTGCCGCGGTTTCTGTATTGTTACCAATCTGACCAAGTTCAACCAGTTGTTGAGCTTTGGCTTGTGCGGCTTCAATCTCTTTCGTTAATGCTTCTTTTTCTTTTGCGCAATTGGCTTTAGCTGCAGCTATAGAATCGATCGCAAAATCAAGGTTAACCTCCAGTAATTCAGTTTCGGAATTTGCTGCTCCGAGATCTCTAGTCAGGGTTGCCTTTTGTTGGTTACAGTCGTCTTCAAACTTCTGTATATTGTCTTGGTCTATAGAAATATTTTGAGTCCGTAGGTCTGCATTCTCTGCTTGGAGTCCAGCAACGGTTGCGTTAAGAAGCGTTAACTGCGTTTGCAGCGTGTTGATGGTAGTTATTTCTTCGCTTTCTGGTAGAGTCAGGTCTAGACTACTCGAGCTTGAGCTATCCTGATGATCGGCTCTACACTCATCAAGTTCTGCTTGCAGTTTGGCCATGCTTGTAAGTGCTGCGTCTAACTCATCTTGGACTCTGGCAGTCTCTTTCTGTTCCTCATTGATCTGATAATATAGCTCTTCTTCTGTGGTATAATCATTTTCCAGCTCTTCGATTCTTTGATTCGCCTGCAATAATAGATTATCATTTTCTATGGCTTGGTCGCGTACACCTGCCAATTCCCCGACTTCACGCTCCAAGTCGTCCGTTTGACGCAAGCTGGCTGCGAGTAGGTCTGCGTACTCCTCCCGGACATGCTGCAGGTTATTGGTTAGATCGTTGTCATACCGCTCCCCCGCCTCGTGCAGCTCAGCTCTTGCCGTCTGGAGTTCGAGGTTGATATCTCTAAGCTCCTCTTGGGTGTCTTCAAGACTAGTTAGCAGCTTTGCATACTCGTCCTGTTGATTCTGGGCGTCTTTTCGAATGCTCGTAGTTTCCTGCCTGTGCTCGTCCCGAAGCCGTGCAATCTCCTGTTCGTTCTGCTGTCGAAGATTTGTGATTTCTGCGTTGTGCTCGGCTATCTGAACCTCATATGTACGCACCTGCAGTAATAATTGGGCGTTCCGATCCTCTTCATCTTGCGTTGTTTGGCTGGCTTGGTGATTATTCTGGGGGCTATTATGCGCTGCTGAACACTGGGCAAGCTCCAACTGTGCTCGAGCCAGATCCAACGTAACATCCTTCAGTTGAAGCTCTTGGTCCTGGTTTAGCAGTTGGAGATCTCTATGCTCAACCTCCAGTTCATGGTACGTCTTCAGCTGTGTCTGAACTTCAGTCCACTGGACCGCAGTTGGTAAAGGCTTGAGTTTCTCCTTCAGTTTCTCATTCTCGCTGCTGGTTGCCGCAGCTGCCTGCGTGTCAGCTTGCACTTGGGCCTGCTGTTCCTCAAGACGCGTAACGGTGTTCAGGTACCCGTCAGGTGAATAGATCTGGTAGTGCAGCTCGTCTCGCTGCGCCTGAATCTCGTCTCGCTCCGCCGTCCTATCCTGTAAATCGGCACCACCAGCAGCTGTCAGTCGCTCAATCTCCGCCTCCAAAACCACCCTATCAGCCGCATACGCCCTATTCTCCGTCCTCAGACCATCTATCGTCTGCTGCTGCACTGCTGCAGAAGTAGAAGCAGACGTATTTGCACCAGCAGCAGAATTAATAGCTTCCGTCACCTGCCCACTCAGCCGCGCAACCTGCGCCTGCAGCGCCTCAGTCCCCGCCGTCGACTGATCCAATTCCCGGCGCAAGGCCGCGATGCTCGTCTGCTGGCTCTCAGCCTGCGCGATGGCGTCGTCCCGCTGGCTCTCGGCCTGCGCGATGGCTTCGTCCCGCTCGCTTGTAAGTGTTGCCTCGAGGGCTTCCTCGCGCTCTAGTGCTTCTTCTAGTGCTTCTTCCAGCGATTCCCGGGTAGGCTCGCTGTCTGACATTTCTACCTCTCCGTAGTCGTAACTTATGGTCATAGCTGCGTCAAGTCGAGAGAGATTTCACGCGTTAGTTTGCAGTTAATTTCCTTTTTTTTTTTTTTTTCCAGATTCATGGGCTTTGTGGTGGACTTGAAATATGTACATGTTGTAAGCTGGAAACAAAGGACCTTCCTTAGATCTCGATCTCGACGTTAAAACAAAGCAAAGCAAGGTAAATCTATGACCGGATTCGAACACATGGGAGAAAATTTTATCTGCGAACAAAGCGGGGATCTTAGAGCGGATATACATGGACTCCGTATTGTGAATTTGTGACCGGAAATGAATGAATGAAAAAAAGAAGGAAAGAAGGAGGGGACAAGGTTAATGGATTTAGTGGATTTTTCTTTCTTTCTTCGTTATTCTTAGCTTAGCTGGAGGATGGATGGATGGATGGGCAATTGTGATAATTAGTTTGATTGATGTCGCTTTTTCTATGTAGCATAAAGTATAGTGAAGGCTATGTTTATAGTCATCTACCGTACGTGCTTTACAATTATATATATAGATGCGTGCCACGTGCATGCGCCGGTGCCAGTTCCTATTTATTTATTCATTAGTGCAGCGCGACGATGATTCTCTAATAAAAAATAAAGAAAGGGTAACTTGTTCTTTTTCTTACGTGGGGGGAAAGGGGGGAATGGGGAAGAGGGAGTTGTTATTGCGGCATTATGTAGTACGATAGAACGAGATCTCGGAAAATAAATGCTATACTAGGTATGCTATGCGGGGACTGTTTTGGTTATTAGAGGAGAGGTTAGAGGAGAGGCTAGAGGAGAGGCTAGAGCGGATTATTTCATGACGGATAAGATGCCTTGATGGGTATTTGTTTGCATGTTATATCATAGCTAACCTTTTTATTTTGATAATAATATAGAGTACTCGGTACAAGTCATTATTCTTAATTTACTTATTTACTTACTTATGCCTTTATCTGATGTTGATTTTGATGTTTGATTGTTTGTTGGAAGGAATTAGTAAGTTTTAGGTGGTGGTATAGAGAGGTTTTGGGTTTGGGGATGGTGAGGTGGAGGTAAGTGGAGGGGAAGGGGAAGGGGAAGGGGAAGGGGAAGGGAGAGTTTAGCTGCTGTGTCGAGGGTCGGTTTTGAACTGTTGAGGTAGGTAGAGGAAGGAGTTAGTTGAGGATAGGTAGTGTGTTAATAGAGATGTGAGATGTTTATTTCCCCTCAAGATGGTGGCCTTGGCATGTTAGTATATCTTAGTGCACTATCCTTTGGGCCTTTGAGGTCTGTACGGAGGAAGCGAGCGTAAGCGTAAGCGTACCTGGTTATACTCACGCACGGGCGAATCCTGAGGGAGTTTTAGAAGAGATGTTAGTGCTGAGTGTTAGGTTATTATTAGTGTTTAGGTTATATCTTATTGTACGGAGTTATTGGGAGTCGGCGTTGGCGCTCGTCCGGCGTTTCTGTAAGATCGTAAGTAATACTTAATTAACTAAAATTTATCAACGAATAGTCTTGGAAACCCTATTCATAGGGCCTAGACTCTCAGTTGGACCGCTTGGGATGTATGGCATTACAGACGAATGTTTTGTTTACTACGGTACATCAATTGTTAAGTAGTTAGTGTCGGCGGAATGTGTAATTGTAGAATTGATATAATACAATTATCACTTCTTAGCCCTACCTTCCGGGTACCTGGATGAGGAAGTGGGGAGTCTAAGATTTCTTGATCGAGTAGCGTGCTAATAGTTCAAAGGAGTAAGGACTTGGATAGTAGATCAGGCACTTAAGAATGGCGTAAGGAGATTTTGGGTGCCTTGCACTAAGGACTGGGAATTAACTAGTTGGCGTCTTAGTTGATGTTGGAGTGAGTAATATGTTGAAATCCCTATTGGATAAGAAAGAAACAAATCAACTATTATAATCGACTTTAGGAAGATGTTACAAAGCTATCTGTGTCCGAGTTGCTATAACTCCTATAGTGTTTTACGGCCTTCTCCACGGAAGCATAATGCTTCTTATTCTAGATGGATAAAGGCGGCACTTGGTATAGTTGACTTTTGATATAGTATCCCGCGCCGCCTGGAACATTATAACCTAGTGCCGCCGTTTCCTATGCATGCCCACTATGAGAGTAGCGACTTTTTGTGGAGAAGGCCGTAAAACAATGTACGAGATAAGAATGAAATGTAGACTCGAGTAAGTTATAAGTACGACGTGTTTGATATTGAAGTTATTTAATAACGTCGAGCCTTGGTGACAATTGAGAGCGGGGCGGGAAAAACATTAGAAGTAATAGCAAACTAGTCTTGACTTTCATATCTCAACCACTGCGGTGTTGATATCGACGTAAATGGAAATGGTGATTTTGAGCGGTCGCGTGACGTATAGGAAGTTAGGAACCCCCCGAAACAAGCAGGTACTATTGGTCCTACTATTTATAGTGAACCAGACTTTGAAATGTCGATGACTTAAGGTCTCCATCGTTGTACCAGGTACCCGTGTCAAATTATTTTGGACGTGCCTGCATGTCCCACATCACGTTTTTAGGGCATGAAAACAGACAAATGGACAACAGATGTGGCTTAAAAAATGTAGTGCAACCCAAGATCATCACTTGACTGGATTATAGAACCTATAAATGCTTCGATTTTACCTATCAGCCCGTATACGACAACCAATGGGTCATCTTCAAGCTCCTTGCCTTGCGTCACATCATCTGGCCAAAAGTGTAGGTGTGCCTTGCATGTGCATACTTTGGGGAAAGCGTTGGTGCCAGCTGGAGATGTTTGCTTCAATTGGTCGGCCTGGTCATTGAACTAAGCTGACTCCAATATCCAAAATGGTTGGTCAAGCTTGCCGCGACCGAGACCAGATGATGCACCAGATGCAAATTGTCTCTCGTTCGAGGGGCGAGGCGAGGCGAGGCCGGGACTTTATATTTTTTGAGGCTCCCAGAGTATCATCATGGCCTGAGCTGAAGTGTAAAGGTACTGTACCGCGAGATTAGGTTGTATTACAAACGTTGCGTTCGCCCAACGTGTGGGATTGCATCGGAACTGTCGTGCCGAGTACTCCGTAGCATCTCTTCTCGTTCCCAATTATGGGGAGCTGATTCCGGAGGATGTGGTTTGACACAGTCTGACCTGATGCTTCCTGATCCTGTTGTTGGTCGTGTTAGAGGAGGTTGGTGCTGGCTGGCGCCCCTCGCGCCCCTCATCCAAGCCCCGCCCTGCCTGCCCCTAAAAGTCCTTATCGAGCAGCCCGATAAAAGCCGTCGAGGATAGGCTTGCCGTCTTGGTTGAGGCACCATCGAATAATTTGCGACTAACTTTCAAGTATAAGGGCCCAGACATGCCTATTAGTTTCTGCTCACCTGTACTCTATAGACATACCTCCGTAGGCTGTAGCACATAGATTACGGTGGGAATCCTGCTAGGTTTGCTTGTTTATATACGAGTACAGTGCGGTACGCTATCTATCGGACAGGAGGGGTTCGGTTTTCAGGGGGTTGGTAATGGGCCAATGCAGTGCACAGTCCTTCTGCAAGCTGAGCCCCTTTGGGAAAGGACAGGCACATTCAGGAACAAAAAATCCTGAAACAGTGCTGGTGCCAGCCTGCGAGTGGACTAGAGAACACTAAAGTACGGGCGATGACCTGCCTGAACATGGTCTCCTGCCCCTCTTCGAGTGCCCTGGGAGTTAGTTACAGTACCTTATCCAACCCAACTGCTCGGAAGAATTAGGGGGGTTGAACCACTACCACTAGAGAGACTTTATTCGGTCCCAGCTACAGTATGCCGGCATCTATAAGGTATCGTATCCATATCCATATAGCACTACACTGCAGGAGTCTGACCCGTACCCGATCATCACTCATCTAGATTGTCGTATGCTTGTATGATCTCAGCAATATAACACAGCACAAGTACGAAGTCCTCTGCCCCTCCACCACCACCACCACCTCCACCTCCCACCTACCCCCAAAGGCCGTGTTTCCCACCCCTGCAGCTGCAATTCGTAAGCCTTCTCGCTTATCGTCACTCAAGCATCAGCCCTCCAATCCTTCCTTCTCCCATCTCGACTCTCCTGCCCTCTATCAACTGCAGATCTTGTCCTACTCCTAACATCCAACACTTTGAATCCTCCACCTCCACCTACCTCTCCTCTCCGTGTCACCATCATTACTTACTTCTTCAACTGTACAGTACTCGACCTCCTCAACATCTCGTATCCCTTTGCCTCTGCCATCTTAGATTTCGAGTCTTCGCGTGCTAGAGGTTGATCCTGGTCGTCGATTACTACCTTTTGTCATCCCATCCTCCCGGTCGCATAACCGCCTGCCTCCTGTTGCCCCTCCCTCGTCTTATCAACACCACCACTATCTCGAGAATTCTTTCAATAATACGAGCGTGCTTGATTGCAACATAGTCCGCTCACATCTCGATAAAGAGCTATTCAGCACTCCTGCCGGTCGGACAATATCTACAACAAGACGACAGGGGGAGGAGCTGGGTTGCGCTCATATACGCCTCGTACCTTTTCGGCTTGCACGGCACATCCTCAACTCACATGTCTTGATGCGCTGATATAGCATCCTCCTTCATCACCCAAACCTCTCGCATCCTACCTCTCCGACCTCTTGCGAATATCGTTATCCAGCTCTTCCGCGCCGACGATCCCCAGCCTCCTCGTCATTTATACCGCAGCCGAATCTCAATACCTTCCCTACAACCCACAATGACCACTTTTCAACCTGTAAACACCAATCTTGCTCCAGATCCACGCGGGCGCAATGGAGAGGAAACGACTCCAACGACCCCTCGTCCAAATACAGCACCAAGTATACAGCCGCCCCCAATGCACCGAGATGATGCAACAACGCCAACAAGAGCCAACTTCGGTGCTCTAGCGAGCCAAAGACCTCTTCCGACAGCCCCTTTTCCTACCGCAATCAATGTGCCTGCGAATGAACAATCTGCAAAACAAATTCTACGTCGCGGCGACTCCCATCAATCTACACAGTCTAAAGAATCAGAAGATGTTGAGATGGGCGACTCGGACGATGGAGAAGATGGGTCTGATGATGAGAGCGTAAATGCAGATGGCACCAAGACAAAGAAGAAGAAATCCCAAAGGTTCTTCTGCACAGACTTTCCACCCTGTGGCCTCAGTTTTACCCGTAGTGAGCATCTTGCAAGGCATATCAGGTAAGCCAGCTTTGACTTTCGATATTATTTTACCCCCACATTCCCTTGCTGACCTTGAAAGGAAACACACTGGTGAGCGGCCGTTTCAATGCCACTGCTCACGAAGATTCTCCCGACTCGACAATCTACGACAGCATGCACAAACTGTTCACTTGAACGAGGAGATCCCCCAAGACTCCTTGGCTGCGACTGGCACAAGGTTCCAGCGCCAAGTCAGAACAGAAAAGATCAGGACGCCGGGCAGAGCGAGAGCCTCTACAGCAAGTAGCCAGACAAGCCAAGGTCGGGGCCATCATCGAAATTCGTTATCGGCATCTAGCATTCAAAGTATGAGTTCTGTCTCCTCTGCGTATAGCCAGGGGGGAGATGTCAGACGACGCCCACCACCTTTAAGCATCGCGAGCGATCGAACAAGGTATTCACAAGAAATTTATCGAGCTGATAGCCCATCGAGTCAATATGGATATCGCCCCAATTCACCAGGCGGCTTTAGTACTCCAACTTCAGCTACATTTTCAACTGGCAACAACAGTCCTCGCTGGGGATCCGGTATTCAATCACCAATTTCTTCTCATTCCAGGACAGCCAGTCTATATGCTGAGCACCGGACCCCAGGGCGGAGATTGTCTGTACCATCAGCGGGAAATCCGTTCACATCTCCACATGGAAATTCCCCCTTTGGTCCAAGCATCCTGACACCTCTAAACTCGTCAAACATGGGCTCTTTCTCCCCCTCGAGTAGTATGCTTGCTAGCCCTACTACTTCAACTAGTGGGTCAATATTCTCAGGACGTCGGGAATCGATCAACGCAGCAGATGATTTCAGACGCAGAACATGGCATCCAGACGTTACTTCGTCAGGATATACGCAGAGCAGGCTGCAAGTTGTCACGACACCCAATTACTACTCACAGGGACCCCCACCTCAGCCTACGTCGATTGTTCCAAGTAATGCACCCCCATTGCAATCCATGCGGCTCCCTGGCATTGAGAGTTTTGATCCTATTCGAAGACCAAACACCCCTCCTCAACGTCAACCAAGTCCAATGATGGTTGACACCCCAAGCCGAGTTCCTCCCCAAGCTTCCGAGCAATACCAAGGCGAAAGGCGAAACAGCCAACACTGGGATATGGGCATCAATCGTAACCTCAATAGACTTGACCTTGCGCAGGGCACGCCTCCAACTGATGCCGCTGGCTCTTGGGCTTCGGAAGCGAACAGAGCAGTACAAGCACAAGCTGAGCAAACTCGCACTCAACCAGTGGTACGTTTCGAGGAGTCTCCATACTCCGCAAGGGCGCAGGCGAATGGAACTTGGCATCAGCATACTGTCAGCGCCCCGCCCATCACACCAAAAGAGTCAAAGCGTCAAGCTTGGTACCACGGTCCTGTACCATCCCAACCTACCGCACCTGTTCAACGAACATCGCCTGCGGATTCCAGCGGTTCTGAAGGAGGGATTCCTGGAACTCCAATTGGTTCTAACACCGTGGAACTCAACCCTGGAATTGTTCACTCCAATGGCTGGGTCGAGAATCGTCATGGCAACGGTGTTGTCCCAGTTCCACAAGATCGAGTAGTCCCATCAAATGGATATGCTGCTTATCCTCCCCAGAACGGTGTTGAAGGGGCATCATATACGTATGCACCTGGTTCTCAACGGAGACAAGTGCAACATCAACACCATATCCCCAAAACTACAGACAGCAACATGCTGAGGCTAGAAGCTCTAGTAGCAGTGGCTACCAGCGAGGAGAATGTGGCAGCCACCAGTTATTAGTGGCTAGAATGTGCTATTTATCAAGATACTTGGTAGGAAAACCTAGAGGACGTACTTATATGTGTACGGGTTTGGATTGTACATAACACCATCCTTCACTTCATTCTTGAGATACCCGCGTTTACGATACGCCATGACGGAACGACCTTACGACTATACGAACAATTATCGAAATGAAAGCCTACGCCTATGTCTTCGAGATTATATTCTGGACGACACGGAGCGTTTTGCATTGGATCAGGCGTTTATACATTGCTGTGCTCACTGGAACCCTTTCTTTTTGGATTCACCTCTTGTGTTACCTTACGGCAAGTTTTTCATGAGACATACGATTCTTTTTGGGAGCATATCATATCAATCGTTTGAGGACTTGCACGAGGAAATGAAAGGCTCTAGTTTTTGTTTGAATCAGAACTCTGGACAGTGGGTTTTGGTCCTTGGGCGGCGAATTACTCCAGAAGATGAGCGGGCGGGATTACTGCTTTGGCAATGCTACTTGCCTTATACCCATGTGATTGTTTTTGGACGGATAGGGAAACGGAATTGCTACACGCTTAATACTTGAAACCAGCCTGCTATTACTGTACCTGATTATCTTCTATTAGGATATTAAAGTTGCACTCCCCTTCACTCAGCTTCGCTCGTATTGCGAGACATGTCTGGGAATCAAACAGCTTTGAAAGATACGGTGTGCCGCGACAGATCTGCCCTTGTACATTCGTGGGAACGTTACTTCCTACCCCACCCCACCCCCTTAAAACCCAACACGTGACATCTCAACACTATGCATGCACTTAAGGCTCATGTTAATTACCGTAGAGGTCTAGGCTATTTCGCGACTTTACGCTAATATGCTATAAAAGAATTTGCTTCGTCTTATTATAAGTTCTTCTATACTGTACTACTTCTGCCCGGGCCTTATAGCTCGAGACTGGCTTGATATTTTTCTTATGGGAATTATATGTACGTGGTATTATGTCTAACGGGTCCTATTTCTCTGCTTTGTATCTGCTGCGAATATGCGAATATGCGTGTTGTATATTTATATTCTATAGTATTTAGAGGCTGGATGGATTTCTAATTTTTTATTTAGATAGTAGTAACGAGTCTTAAGGTCAAGCTAGTTTAATATAGCGAGGGACTCTCACGTTCTTGTATTATTTGGACTTTTACTAAACATCGTAACGATTTATTTATATATGCTATACTGTACGATTTAAGCAGCTATGTATATATTTATTCTTGTAATTTGTATAGTATACGTAAGTATCTTATAAAACTTTTTTTCTACTTACAAAGCGCGGAACTGGAAACAAATTAAATCTGATCCTACAGTACAGTACCGGACCAGTAGGCATGGCGACATAAGATAGTATAGTCCTGCACGTTTTCCACATCACCACACACACTACGCACTAGAAATCATCCTGTTGATAGAAATTAGAACCTGACTCCCTCATTTCCATCAACATTACTATACCTACCTAGCTTAAGCTACCAGGCTTGGGCCATTCCATTGGAGTGAATGAAAACCTTACTCGTGGTATATCCGTCTTCTCTCTTGTCGAACTTGATATATATACGCACCCCGCCGGCGCTTCACTTCATCAATGCCGATTTCATGCGACATCGACACGACGAAGAAGGCTTTGCATGTACGGCCTGAAAAAATTATATCTCGGAGTAGGTAAAGATTATACCGTATGTCTTGACATTACTGGTATACTGTCCAGTTCCAATGGCAATGTAAGACCCTAGGAGTTTATAGTACCGGTACCGCATTATCAGCCAAGAAAGCAATCCGCGGAGAACACAGATAGATGGACAGACAGATAGACGCGACGCATAGTACGTCCAACGATGATGAAAAGATTCGACGTACCTTTCCAAAGCTTATCAACAGCTCCCACTTGCACTGTTTCTATCTGCTCCGGTGCACCAGGATCACATCACTATGTACATACGTACCGTAGAACCCTACCCGGGAGTCGGGACGCCGGTCGATACCCCCGCCCGTAAGTCTCATAACCATTCCATAATGCAATTACTCCGTAATTCTCCAAATTCCCTCCTACACCGGACGGTCCTTCCCTTCCTTCATCCCATCCCATCTCCGCCGATTCCGAAACCTGATACAATATGTACCCACCGCATCCACACTCCTATCCTATCCACAGTGGCATCCCGGCATCCCGCGCTTCCTCCCCACAGTATGGGTACGGGTACGTACCCCACCCACCCCCTGGGTTAACCGGCAGGCACGCACCCGATTCCCTACGGAGCACGCCGCGGCCAAGCCTATCCACCATATACTCCTGGCACCCCGCAAAACAGCCGAATACAGTACGCGGCCATGAGACCCACGGGCCCAGTTCAGGGTAATCCACCGGGCCGGGCTGGAAACCGGAGATCTGCTACTGTACTACTGCAGTGCACGCCGTGCCAGCCCGTCGGGAAGATCGACGTCGGCCACGGCCAGTGGGCAGGTAGGGGCAGGCTGCTTCTGCGTATAGTACGGAGTATGGGATGCAGATGAACTAGGCTTGGCCGCAGCCGCCTTGGTTGCCACAAAGCCGTACGCGCGCGCCTCCGGTGAAGCCGGTATTGCGCTACAGTACAGTACTTGTCAGTACTCCGTATTGAGCTGTGACTCCTGACTCAGGAGTCCTGAGTGGAGTGCAGGGTCTAGAGGGTAGGGCATGCAGGCAGACATACGGATTAACTGCGTGCAATTTCCAAAGGCCGTCTTTCCCTCCCCTCCCCTCCTCACTCAAAGAAGCAAGAAGCAAGGAGGCTCAAGCTGAAAGCAAAAGTGTGAGTGGCATGAGTGTCTAGGAGTAGTAAAAGCAAGTAAGTAAGGCAAGGTACGGAGTAAGCTCGCCATTCCTGCACCTACCTACTTACTAATGGATAGGCAACGTCAAGGCATCACATCACATCACATCACAACCCTATCCCTACCCCCTTTCAAGCAAACTCACAGCCGCGCCGCGCCTGTTTCACACGATACCCATAGTGCGTATTCGTTCGCATGCCCTTAAATCTCAAGCATCAGCCAACCGTACCTCACTCATCCACGAATCACGTGTAGAAGACGAACCAAAGCATAGCACAACCCGCCTTGTGCCGCTGTCCGGCCTCGCTTAATCAATCCCCTTTCCCCAGAAAACCAGTCAAAATCGCTTTTGTCACGTGGTCTTTGAGGATCGGAATAATTCACGGATGAGATCAATAACAAAACACTTTCCTGAACGGCAGGCAGGAGCTGATAGAAAAGGAAATCTTTACTAGATAGGATAGGTTGAGGAAGCACGAATAACAATCTAAGTTGCCTATATACCTCTTAAATAATTCGCCACCATGAAAAAGCCAGCTTCGTCTCGGTCAAGGCATTCCATTCGCCGCCCGTGCCGCCAAGCTCGAGAGACTCGACACGGCTATCATGAATGCCGGGCTCGCGACGGGGAGATGGACCCTGAGTGCCGAGGAGGGCTGGGAGACGCATATCCAGGTTAACGTGCTGTCGACCGTTCTGCTAAGCCTCTTGCTCCTCCCTACGCTCGTCTGGACCGGGAAGTCATCGCTCCCGGGTGCTACGAAGCCGCATCTAACCATCGTGAGCAGCGACGTGCATGCCGATGCGTCGCTGCCGGAGCGCAAGGGGCCGAACGTGCTGGCGGCCATGAACGACGAAGCGAGGTGGGCGGGCGAATCCGGCGGAGCGGTACTCGGCGAGTAAACTGCTGGGCATGTACAGTACGGCGCGTTAGAGGTTGCGAGATGCGTGCCGGTGCTTGGCGGAGGCGAGCCGGCGGTCGTGGTGGATGTCGTGGCGCCGGGGTTCTGCAAGTCTGAGTTGCTGAGTCGGGAGCAGGCGCCGTTGGTTCTGGTGGCGGTGCAGAGTCTGACGGGGAGGACCGTTGCGGAGGGCGCGAAGACTGTGGTTGATGCTGCGTCGAGGGGTGTGGATGCTCATGGGAAGTATTTGGACCATCAGAAGTTTGCTAGTCGCTTGCGACAGCAATAAGACAGCAATTAGAATTTAGAAGATCCTATATTTTATCTCTCTCTATATCCTATACTAAATTCTAGAATTAGTAGCTCTAGCTTCAAAGCTTGAAAACGATAATATGTTTTTATAGGAGACGTTGATTTACTTCGTATATGTCTTCCAACCCAAACCCCCTGTCTAGCCTCGCTTAATCCCCTTTCCCCTGAAGGGCTCTCCTCCATGTTTGATTTGCTATTATTTCCAGTTATACGTACGTACCTTCATCCAGCCTTCTTTCCCCATCCCATCCTATCCTCCGCCCTTCATTTGCAAAGAAGATATACTATACCTTGATACCCCACAGCTTTCAGTCCCCCACACTCACTACGTTGTCCCTCGCCCGAACATGGGGATCTGGAGGGACGATGACAATAACAATAACAATAATAGACTATTTTAGAATACCGATGCCCATGCCTCCCGAAGAAAAACCAGCTCATACTTATACAAAGCCGCCTATAACTTTCTCAGCTGTTCAATATTATGAGTATAAAGAATACCCAGTATGCTTGTTGCCCGCTAGAGCTATTGGGAGAAGAAACAGGGTATGAATGGATCGGATAGGATAGTAAGGAGAAATCTTGCTTGCAAGCAATTCATCTAATTGTATTGCATTGCATTGTAGTATGTATCTTTGGGTATCGAAACTCAACCTGAAATGCAGTCGTGATATCGTAATGAGCATTGCATTGATATAACACCGCTCGTGATGCCGCTGAACGATTATGCAAATACCTTCCCGCCTGGCTCGCTAAAATGAGTGCAGTTTATACAACAGTCCCAGGCCGTCCCGCCTTCCTGATTTTGCTTTTCCCCCAATGCGTCCTCATTCCCTTCAACAACGCATAAGCCAGCAACCTATATACCAGCGTACAGATCCCCAACGCCATGATATTGGTCGCAGGATTAGTGTCCAGCCCATATAGAACCAGTACCTGCTTCCCCGTCGTGATCGGACAGGTCCCATCAGGCAGCCTCTGCGCAGCAGTGCAGTGGAACGTCATGTGGCGAAGAGAATACGGGGCTACGTTTCGGGTGACGTAGCGCATAGGCGAGAGGTAGTTGACGCCTTGGAGGAAACCCGGCATGTTGATGGAGAGGACGCCGGACATGACCTGCGCGATGGAGAGGAAGACGGAGGTGACGTTTATAGCGAAGCCGGTGTGAGCGAATAGCGTGTTGAACTATCGGTCGTTAGCAATTGAGATACCGAGTCTGAAGTAAACTTACCATGATTCCTACGCTCTCCCCACAACTCACTATACAGAAGCAGTTGAAGAAAGCAGCGAAGAACATTTGCGGCGTGCGCGGCAGTCCAGCAGCTAGATCTGCAAGGATGGCGAATATAAAAGAAGTGAAAATTTCGAATGGCACCTCAAGAGTTATGTACTGTGCTAAAAAAGCCTCCACTCCGTATGTACCGTCGTCGTTCTCTCTATAAAACACATCCTTCTCGTTCGGATATACAGCGACATTCTGCAACATGCCCACGAAGTAAAATGCGCAAAATTCTTGGACAAAACCAACACGGTTTTGTACAGAGAAATAGTCATGTTTCAGGGGCGCGAAGAAGAGTGTGAGGATTATGCCCAGTCCAAGGACTTGCATGATGCGGGCCGTGAGCAAGGGTGGCTGCCTGCGGAAGTTTATGAATGCTCGGTTGACCAGGATAGGATAGGCCTTGACAAAGGACGTCGGCTTGCGAATCAGAGCACCTAGTTCGGCTGGTGTAGAAATCGTCGTTGGATTGTAGGCTTCGTTGAAGTCACCGCTTGACCAAGATGTGATTAGATTGCGAATTTTTGATCGAGTGGCTTCTTCACGAGAAGATTGCTGAAGGTCGATTGTTATGAGATCCAGAGCAAAGTCCGCTGGGTTCGTGGTAGTAGGACACGGATATCCAAGCCCATCGAAGTGGGGAAGCATACCAGCGGCGTTGCCAGCGTAGACCGGTGAGCCCCCACGAGCCAGAAGGAGGACAGTACCAAAATGCTTGAAAAGATCTGATCGCGACTGATGAATTGTGAGAATCAGGGTTCGGCCTTCGTTTGAAAGACCTCGAAGAACTTCCATGATTGAAGAAGCAGTGAAAGCGTCGAGACCAGATGTAGGTTCATCAAGGAGAAGCACACGAGGATCGGTGAGAATTTGTACAGCAATTGAAACTCGACGCTTCTCCCCCCCTGAAATCCCCTTGATCAAATCAGAGCCGATGAGGTTGTCGGCGCAGTCTTTGAGACCAAGTTTTAGAAGAACTTCTTCAGCGCGATCGTATTTCTCGGCCGTTGTCATGAAAGATGGAAGTCGAAGCCCTGCCGAAAATCGAAGTGTCTCGCGAACTGTAAGAGATGGAAGGAGCGCATCATCATCCTGACAGACATACGAACACACGGATCGTATAACCGAGTCAGATGGTACAGCACCATTGAATCTCATATTCCCAAATTCACGATAATGCGTTCCGATAGAGTTGTGTAGACGAAGAGCCATAGCGTTGAGGAGTGAGGTCTTGCCACTTCCAGACGGTCCCATGATGATATTGAGCAACCCCGGTTGGAAATGCGTCGTGATGGGATGTAGAATTGTTTTTGTCGGTAGCTTCTTACCATACGTCGACCTCTTGTCCAAATCAAGGGCGAACTTGTCAAGAACAATATCTACAGACCTGACCTCTTCCGCAGATCTGACTGTCATCTTTTCCTTTCCAGCAGAAAGATCCGTATCTGTGTTCCGTGCTCGAGCAATACTCATCTCGACTCGCATGTACCTCAGTCCTAAACCAGCCAGGGAGTAGAACATTACACTGAAAGCAACAAGAATGATTATCGGTCTCACAACCCAATCCTTTGGAAATCCCAAGGACGCCATAATGTACTCCCCGGTATATTGTGCGCACGCCGGATTAGACTCCCCATCAGGAAGTGGACAATTGTAGAATTGGCCAACAAATTCATTTGCAGCTAGGGCTCCAAAAGCATAGAAAACATATGCAGTCCATTTTAACCATCTGACGTAAACGGGTATCGCGTTTGCTTGAATGAAAAATCCACAAGCCATGCTCTGAATTGTGTACCCCAGGTTGCCAATCAGAGATGCACCTGCAAAATCACGGACGGCAGCCACACAGGTCATTGCATAGGTGACCGCTATATATTGACATAGCAGGACGACTGCAAAGAATGTCAAGAATGCTGAAGCATCCGCCCTGAACCCTGCCATCCAGTAGAGTATGACCGAATAAATCAACGGCACTGGGAAGTCTTCTGTAACGAATCTCGCTATCCGTCTACTCAATAGAAAAGGGATGACATCTACAACATTTTCATTGTGCTCGCGATCGAACAGTTGTATATCAATCGTAAGACGGTACGTCTCATACACAAGAATAAGGTAGCCTTGCAACGCAGCAGCTGTATAGAGGGCCCCCTCACGACTTCGAATGCCAGATTGGTCGCGTCCCAACGACAAGAAGACCCAACCTGTCATAATTCCCATACCTATTGCCTCGACGATTGATCCAGTCATTCCCATTGGATCACGCAGAGTAGTTTTGAAAGTACGAGAGGTCAAAACTCGGGTCTGGCGAATGAATGGAGAGTGAAGCCGGGAGCTGGAAGTTTGACGGGTTACAACCTCCTGCTTCGTTCTCGTTGGGGCTGTATGTTTTTCGTCCAGTGCGCTGTAGACTTTATCGCTTTCTCCCGCCCATGCGTGCTTCAAGTGCTCAACACGTTCCGAAGAGCTAATCTCAAGCTCGGGGGACCGATTGTCGACAGCAGCGATATCAATCAAAAACTCGGCCGGGTTTACGAAAGCTGGCAAGTCCATTCCAAGGCTCTTGAACCATGGTATACAATCATCTGCCTTTCCCGAGAAAACGGGACTTCCCCTCGTGAGAATAACAAGGCCATCGAACATGCCCCATATTTCCGATCTCGGTTGATGAATAGTCGTGATGATAGTCCGTCCTCTCTTAGCAAGGCTTTTCAGTGTTCTAAAAAGTTGAAACGCGCTCGTGGCATCCAGTCCAGTTGTCGGTTCGTCCAAGAATAGCACACTGGGATTACTCAAAAGCTGTACTCCAATGCTGGTGCGCCTCTTCTCCCCACCAGAGCAGCCCTTGTGTTGATGATTGCCAATTCTGGTCTCCGCACATTCCTTCAGTCCCAACTCTAATATGACCTCTTCCACGACCTTTCTTCGCTCTTCCTCTGTCGTTGGCGGTGGAAGCCGCAAGTCTGCGGAGTATCGCAATGTTTCTCGAACCGTAAGAGTCGGTAGTAGGACATCCTGTTGCATGACATAGGCGCTTCGCACATTGCTCACGCCCTCCATACCATTGAAGGTAGTCGTTCCTCCAAATGCAAGCCTGCTACTCGTCATTCGCTCTGCCATTGTATTTAACAGTGTTGTTTTCCCAGATCCGCTTCCTCCAATTATGGCAGTCAGAGAACCTGCGGGCATAGAAGCAGCGACTGAATGTAAAATCTGCTTCTTTTCAGCTTCTGGTTCCTCATCTTGATGTTTTCGCCTCTTCCCGAATCGCAGGTTCTCCAGAGAGAATGCAGAGGGCGAGGTATCCACATCCACAGAAAGATTTCTGATCTGCACGTCGACAGGCTCGACTTCGGAGAGAGATAGATGATTGCTGGTCGCATTCGATAACTGCGGGTTTAGATTTGGTTCAAGGTGGTTCGCAACGGCCGGGGCGTTTGATTCTGTGGAGGTATTTTGGGCCACCGATCCATCGTTACTTCCTGGCCTGTATACACCAGCTCCTATGTCCTTCTCCATCGTATCAAGTTCTCCACCAAGCTCTCGGGCCATTTCAAAATTGATGGTTATCGTTTATCGCGCAGGCTCGGGTGGCGTTGGTTCCCCTCGATGTAATTCTGTGCTGGTCAAGGATCTTCAAATGGGCTGTTGAGGGAAACTGCGGAGAGCAGAATGAATGATAAAGAGGCAAGTGAATTTGAGGAACAGCCATACTGTTTGATGTGTTGGGAAATAGGAATGGGTGAATAGGGAAGGGGCCGGTATAAGCACTTGGTATTGTACTGGGGGAGATGTAACTAGCCGGTCAACAGCATCACTAAATTTTGGCCAGATGGTGGCACGGCTCGCCTATAGATTACTCGGAAATGTGCCTCATGCTCACAGAGCTTCCAAGTTGTACCTAGGTAGGTATAGTAGGTATAGTACTGTACTGTAGAGCTGCTGCCTCGCTTCGCAACCGATGCGGTGATGCATTGAAAGTGAGGAGAAGCTGCAGAGTAAGATATCATTTAACACGTCCACCAGGCCCACTTCATTCATGAGTAGTCGCGAGTAAGCTTTGTGGACGGCTTGAATAGCTCCAAAACATAGTCCTATAATACAGTACGGTAGTTATCACGTACGCTACGTAGAATAGAATAAGTTAAGCTTTAT
This sequence comes from Lachnellula arida, assembly GCA_007821475.1. NCBI lineage: Eukaryota > Fungi > Ascomycota > Leotiomycetes > Helotiales > Lachnaceae > Lachnellula > Lachnellula arida. The sequence goes on along the minus strand of QGMF01000422.1, from coordinate 13,573 downwards.
TCGTTAGCTTTTCGTTAATCTGAGAAGGGTAGGGTTAAATGAGTTCCCGATCCCGATCTCTACGGCTGCTGAACCGAGGGAGGGGAGCATGGGTTTGGCGCGCGTCGTCGGTCTTACATACCTCCGTACATCTACATTTACAATTCGAAGCTCGATACAGTACATTAGCCCCACCTGCCTTCCCTCTCCTCTTCCCTCTGCGAAAGCATGTGATCCCCCCAAGGCGCGTTCCATCAGTCGTTAGCCACGTGCACGAGGAGCTGCGGCTCTTTCTACCCCGGATTTCACGAAAGTATGGCGGGGAGTCCGTGGCTTGGATCCGGAGTCCGCGGCGAACATGCACCAGTCCAACAAAATGCCATCGATTTATGGGAAGTCTCTGTATGTTTCACCACCTCACACGACCTCTTGATCACTGCACTGGACTGACTGGCTTATGTATGAATGACCCTACAGGTGATCCACGCCCCTAAATTTCAAAGCTTGCACCAAAATGGCCTCAGAACCTATCTTACTCAGGTGAGCAGTTTGCTTCATTGAACTTCGACGGGATGGTATAAAGCTAAACTCTGTACAGGGAATTCATCCGTCGTCGTCGTCTCTGCGAGCGTCCATATCCACAGGTAGGTAAACCCGTCAGCAAAACAGCAAGGTAGCGTGTATATGCTAATCTGTTCAAAGGATCGAGCACCGACGATGGATACAAAGAAGTTCCGCGAGTCTCACCAGACACAAATGTGAAGACCAAACATCCGGGTATACGTCTCTTGTATGTTCCCATCTTTACTTCGAGGATGTTGTACATATGCTCACAGGTTAGGCTTGAGCGTGAGGAGTCACCCTTTAACTTTAGCGACCAAGAAATCAAAGACTTGATTGAGCATTGGTGTTTGCCAGAAGAATTTCAATTCCTCATGTCGCATCCACAACTCAACTCGGGGTTTACCTGGAAACAGTTGCAGTCCAAAGATGGCAATCATACACTGCGTAAGTAGAAAGTTGTCTTCCGTAATCACCAACCCCGCGCCAAAGTCCCACCTGGGTACAAACCCACAGGATATTTCCCCTTTGCCCCAGCTCCTACTAGCTTCAATCTGACCAATCTATAGAATATATGATGTGCTTTGGGAAGAACGAGACCTTGGTACTGTCTCATGACTTAGAAGCAAAGATAACCTCCGGTTTCTGGGCAAGGGACGAGGCAGTTTTACAGAAAATGGTTCTTAATGGTGTTACCGCAGAGACACGGCACATTCAGCACCCGTTCTTCTTACCACAACAAGTACTAAGTGCGTTGGTCCTCACTCTAAGAGACAAGGCGCAAAAGATTCTTGAAGCTCTCGCTTCCTCATTTGTGGACATCCAAGCTGCTCGTGTTAGTACTTCTGCGCATGTGCTCGAACGGCTTGCAACGCAGTCTAGTCGCAGAGACTTACCTGCCTCCACGGCACTTATTGGCGATCTTGATACTGCTGTTGCGCTAGGATACTTCATCATGGAGGGGCTTTCGGACCTGGATCCTTTCTGCGATGCAGCCATGACAGCGGAACAACAGGAGGGCTTCCGGAATGTAGTTTCCTTCGACATAAAGCGGTTGCAATCATTTCGGAATTCTATCATGGCGAAAGATGCAGAGTTGCAGCGACACTTCGGCAGTGTAAGACTGTCAAGTTACAGAACCTGGGTTGCCTACTGACTCTTTTCAGCTACATGACCTGATCATGAACATACGAGAGAGACGAATTAGTGAAATCATTACCAAGAATTCGGCGCAAATAATGGCACGGGGACAGGAGAGCGATACTTCAGCTATGAAGACTCTTGCCGTTTTAGGCATGGTATTCTTGCCTAGTACTTTCATTGCTGTGAGTTGTCCAATCCCGCATCTGCTGCATCCTGCGTCCACTAATGCTTGGACAGGCACTGTTCAGCACTGCATTCTTCACCTTCGATTCCCCTGCGTCTGGTAGAGTCTCTCCACAATTCTGGATCTTCTGGGTTGTTTCCATACCCCTTACACTCATCGTCGTTCTGATTTGGTGTGCCTGGCATAAGTGGACGGTAAAGAAGCACCTGGCATAGGACCATTCTTGCAACTTGCCATGTCCGACTCGTGTTTCTTTTCACTAAATTCTAGCCAAACATTTTGCTAGTTTGAGTCTACATGACCATCGGCCGGCCAATATGTGGTGCGGATGAGGTCTCCGAAACTCGGCACTTGCATCAAATTCGGCGCAATGCCGTATACGGCATAACGAGCTTCCTCGATGATGTGTCAACATCCCACCACACACTTGGGAATTTATTAGCAGACTTAAGCTTTCGAGCCGGGGTCAACGGGGAATATATTGAAAGCCCCGTGTTGAACGCTTTACAGACCGGTTAATAAACAAAAGAAATGAAAATTCCGGCAGTACTGTACCAAAACGAACATCCTCGATAACCGTTCTCTTTCCTCAGCTTTTCCAATGCCACGGGGTCTATGCAGCCTATATGAGTATGTGTATGCGATCCTCGGGGTCGGCATTCAAGCAGGAGCACATGGGCGCCACAAAATACCAACCGGCTGTGACCCGGGTTCGGAGGTAGCCTTTCTCAGTTGGTGCGTGCATGCCATGCGCCCGCTCCCTACAATTGTTTCATACGGAGTACAGCATGAAGCTCTCCGCCCCCCTCCATAAGTGTCGATCTCAAGTACGGTACGGTACGGGACGGTACGGGCCCGACAGAAATAGGCTGAATTGTCTGCAGCAGCGAGCAGGCAAATCGGAAATTTGCCTACAGTAAATCCTGTCCTGTCCTGTGCTGTCCTCCGACTCCTGCCAGGCACATCGGTACTTGTAATGTACAGTACCGGTACCTTCAGAACGTCATTCTTCTCCTCAGAACATGCATGATAACTCCCGGTACTTACCCCCACCCATGCTGTCCACCTGGTGGTCCAAGCCAAGGACCATTCGGAACCAAGCGCGCACACGAAGATACTCCGTACCGGTGCCTGCAAAATGCCCGCATGGCAGACAGGATGCTCGTACTCGTACAGTAGAAGAACACGCAAGGCAAGGATATTCAACAAGGAATAAAATTTTCCCGGGGCTTCCTATGGAGTACCGAACGCAACGCAACGCAACGTTGCTGGCTCGGCTGGCTAACCTGGCCCTGGTGGTATATTTGAAGAGAGCCGGTATACATTATTACTACTTGAATCGTATACACCCGGAATCACTTTCGTATTTACAGTACTCCGGAGTACGGACTTGAAAATAAGAAATCAGGCCATGTGGACGGGCAATATGTACCCCAGTCCTGGCTCTTTTGCGGGAATAACAGGGAAATTAATATCCTGTGATGTGGACACAACCCCGCCCCCCCCCCCCACGCGGCATTGTTTTCTGGATTCTTGCAGGCAGGCAGGCAGCAGAAAAAGCAAACCTCACATTACGTTTGAGGATATGAGTACCCTGGGTCCCTGCTGCGTACGGACCACGTTTTCCCAATACTCCGTCGTCCAATCGGACTTTTACAAGCAACTGCCGAAAGGATTACTGGAACTGGAAGTGTTCCTTAGCTAGGGCTAGGGCTAAGCCGAGTCTAAGCCTGTACGTATACGACTCCATGTTACCATGTACCGGTATTACATCATACTGGATACTTACTCCGTATAAATATAAGTTAATATCTCAATTAAGTAATCTATTAAAAGAATACGTAGAAGCTAAACAATCAAACTGAAAAAGCAAATCATTTGATAATAACTTTATATATCTCTTATCTTATTTTCTATATAGAAAGGACTTGAGTACTCTACGGAGTAGAAGAATTAATAACTTATAACTTTAGTTAGTACTGAAATTGAAAACAAAAAAGCAAAACTACTTACCTATAAAGCACAGCTCGCTCTACCTATAAAGTACACACCCATTAGCCCAAGGCCGCCTAGCGACCTACTCGGTCTCATCCGACCAGTAGGTAGTTACGCAAAGCAGAGTAGTCACTAAGCGGAGTGGACTTTTCCCTACCTATACTCCGCACGTACTAAAACCCCATCCGCGCGTTTCCTTTCGTTTCCAGAAAACCGCAAGGCAAGATTTATACAGGTCACGGTATAGCGGTGAAGTATTAATTAATTAATATAAGCTACTCCGTAAACGAACCAAAATATCCCCCTCTCTTCTTCCTTATAGGCACGCGTTACCCCTAAGGAGTTATGGAAATAAATAAAGTATAATATAATACCTAAATAGGCTAGTAAGATAGAGATTACTACTACAGTATACGGAGTATAAGGCGAGGCGGTATACTTTAGCTTACTCCGTACTTGTACGGACAGTATGAATACTTCAGCGCTGTGCTGTATACATAATAGGTAGCCTCTACTGTATGCACAGATAGATACGTACATATAGATAATTTTAGTAATTGTCCACTCGCTTTAGTGACCACATTGCTTTGCTTCCCTTCCTTCCCTTCCTTCCCTTCCTTCCCTTCCTTCCCTAACTACCTACTACTAAGGGGCCGGGTGGGGCGGCCGTACCGTACCGTATGTACACTCCGTACCTTGGAGCGAGCGGGTACGTACCTGTACCCCGCATTCCCTTACCACGCCTCGCTCGCTTTACCTTACGTGTTCGGATGTATACTCTACTCTACTCCGTATTTTAACCTACCTTACTCCGTAATTCCTCGTACGGACGTACTTCGTAATTACATTACACGCCACCACCGCAAATACATCAACTACCCTACCTGCCACCCTATAACGCATCGCATACACATACTCCATTAACTACCTACTTCCTCGTACATCTACTTTTCTTTCTACATCCCAAGACCCCCCTATTCCCTCACCATAATTTATTTATATAAAAAAAAAGTTCCAAGAATCAAGGTAGGTAGTTGTCAATTATATCTATCTAGATACGGAGTGTACAGGCAGGTAATATTCCATTAAAAAAGGGCAGGGCGTTCGTCACATCCATGCATGCAGTCAGCAATTAAGAACCCAGACACCGGGATATCGGGCATCTTTCCACGCCTGTCCATCTCTCCATCCATCCATCTATTCGTAAATAGTAAAAACAAACGAACACTGTGGCTGACCTTGTTTCGCGTCCTTCCTCCTTCCGTATCATATCATGCCATGTCGTTTAAACAAGCATGTCTGCGCCTGCCCGCCTCACGGGAACTTTCTTTACTCCGGAGTAATATGCGTAAGATAAGACGAGTCAGGTCCGTTCGTTCCTACGAGTAAGGTTCGAACAGCCTCGAACGTTCGAACCTTAACTTTAAAGGATGCTGTATGCATTTCGTATCATATCATATCTAATCGTATATTGCCTTGCCTCGCCTCGCCTCGCCTCGTCAAAGGCCGGCCCACTTGCCCACCCACCCGGTTAAAGATAAAAATAAAAATAAAAAAGACGAACGCCTTGACCCCTTTCATATATATCTCAAAGCGCAACGCGACCCCGCCCCCGCCCCCGCCTCCTTTCCTTTACCCCAATCCGATTTCCAGAACACCCCCTTCCTGCCTTTCCAGATTTATGCATTCCGATAATAGAGATAGATACATACACATGAGGTTAGATGAGATAATAATTGCTCGCGCAACGTACTTTAGCGTGTAAAGTATGGTATAGCGTGACGGACATGTACAGAAGAGACCTGAACTGCCCCCAGAACCCCTCCCTTGGCCATTTTGAGAGAGTTACAGCCTCCATATACAAAAATGGAGTCCCCATGTGAAGATGGGTAAAAAAGGTAGAGCCGCCCAGGCTAAAGCAGCAGCGCAACGCATCATCGCGAGAGCAAAAACCAAACGCGCCGCGCGTACCTGGTATCATTGCAAAACTTCAAAAAACAAACAGCCGCCCCGCGTCGGTAAAGGCATCTGAACGTAAAAAATCGTCGATCCGCCGAGGGAATATCGAGAGGTGTATAGAACATAACAACGTATATAAATGTGACAATGCTATGTCGAGGAAGCGAATAGGTTCCGAATCGTAAAGCGTCGAGGGGGTAGAAGCGGGTATGCTCGACAATGACTCGTGAAATTCCGATCGTAAGGTATGGCGAGAGGATAAGAGCGGAAGATTGCGGGAAGTGTTACGTAGCGAGGAAATCCATGCCCATCCTGTGCGCAATGCTCTGCCAGTCCCAACTCCTCTCATCCTTAGCATCCATGAGTCGCCACACCTCCTCCAGAACTTGCAGTGCTGCATCCGAATTCCTGTACTCCATGTATGCCTTCACTGTGCCGATCGCCTTGCGTATCGGGTCCCGTTGCTTTTTCTCGAAAGCCGCGCAGCCAATCACGAACGCCGGCGCCAGGATAAGCGTTTGGCTTGGGTCACGGGGCCCAAAAGACGCAAGGAGCGTTAGGCCATCGTCGACGGCTTGACTAATCCGGCTGTCGGGTTTCCAGCTTGTCGCTTTCGGTGGGTAAATGGTGCGCCAGAGGTACACCCACATCATCTGTTTGTAAAGAAGACCGGCGAGGTCGCGAGAATCTCCTTCGGGCCAGGCTGGTGTCCATTCTCTGATGCCAGCATCAATCTCGGCGGCGCGGTAGAGTGATGTATAATCCACAACGGGGTCGACGTGGGCTTCCATGTTCTCACGTATCTTGTTGCGGATGTTGGTGATCCTGGACATGTAAAGAAATAGACCATCCGAGACGCCGAGTAAGCGGACAGCTGCCGGTTGGATGACTGTATTTGGAAGATTCCAGTCATCTGGTGCTAGTATGCGTGTCCCACTTTGTGGAAGTGCTATTAACTCGTCTGCGACAATGTGGTACTGGAAGAACTCATGAATGAATTTCAAGAAATTGAGGTCCTCTGGAGGTCTTTCTTGAATGAGTTTCTGGTAATGTTGTAGATGGAATCGATGTTGGCCATTGGGATTTTCGTCCGAGAGAGTTTGAAGGACAAGACATAAGATCTGTCCGTAGGTCGCAGCAATTGCTACGCTGGAGTCGCCCTGTTGCTCTTGCCGTATCAGCCCCTTGACAGCTTCATCATGATGAAATTGAGAGCGTTCTTCCAATGTCTTAATATCAACGCCTGGGTGTTGTTGCAAGATATGAAGGCCGTAAGGTGAGCGATAGTCGATATGTTTGCTCGCAAGGGCCAGTATCGAATGCATAAGACCTGAATGCTGCAAGGCTATCGGTAATAACATGTTCTTGAAAGCGGTATCTTGATCTCCTTCCACCGTGAATATCAAACTCAGCCGGGTTATGTAATGCTGAAAGAACATTCTGTCTCCTTCAGTTTCAACCCCATTGATCATAGGCGGTAACTTGATGTTTGGCAGTGTGTAACTTGCCCTGCGTAGTTGGGCTGTTGAACCGATCAGCTCATCCGGTCCGGTCCGACATGTTTTCATGACCCTACCTTCTTCTGCTTTCTCCTTGCCGCTCTTCCATATCGTCTTGGCAGGATAACCTTCACATTGTACTGAGTTCTTTTCACAGTTCATACCTGCGGGTGTTAGAGTAATGTAAGCAGGGGATGGATCATAAAGTAACTAACAGCCAGGTTTCGTCTCGTCGCACTTCTTCTTACGTTTCCTGCAGGTGATGCATCCTGTCTTGGACCTGCCCTTAGTAACCTTTGCCATCGACTCCAGTGTCGGCTTGGGATGTTTCCTCGGACGACCTCGAGGCCGTTTTGTCTGGGCTGGCGTCGACTCCGAGGAAGGTGACTCGGGAATGTTTGCCTTGACGTCTGCCTGCTCCAAATCTTCCATATCCACATCCTCAATGGGCTCAAGTTTAGGAATTACAATTCCCTCATCTTCTTGTTCACCAGTCATATTGTCATCTTGCTCCCAAGTGCTCTCATCGTCGTCCTCCTCCACTTCCACGAATCCGCCCGACGAGCTCCATGGATCCGTACATGACGATGTCGCAGAGGTTATCATGGTCAATCCCCCACACGAAGACGAAGCATCCGACCCGTCTATACTGGCTCTAGGATCCACGATTGATATCTCAAATGTCTCGTACATTTTTGTCTCACTCACGTTGCGACGCTCTTCAGTGCGCATGCGTCTCCGGACTGGCGGTCGCATATGACGGGTTCCGGCTGATGGAGAAAAAGGAATAATCTGGGGTATTTGCGTAACCTCGATAACGTCTGAGCTAGGAGTTGTCGACGAGGACCATGAAATGTCGGGCTCCAACAAGGGGAGCGGCTGGTCCATTATTGTTCGATGCTCCCTGCGATTAACGATGCCATGAGCCTCAAGTTCGTTCTCAACCAATTACCACGACTTCCGACCACTACTCAAGGGGGGAGGAGGGGAGAAAGCCAAAGGGTGAAGGACGAAAAAGGAATGCAAAGAAGACGAGAGAGGCTCACGATGGTAATATCAGCCCCCCACCGGGGCGACTTGAGCTGCCTTCGCTTGTCTGACCAGGGCAAGGATGGAAGGGACCAGGGGTTGACGGCTGTTGCTGGACGTGCATATTGTAGGGCCCTTGCACACACGGGAATACTACCAAGAGGAGTTAAATGGATGCAGGCAAGCGACCAGGAAGAAGGCTTTCGCTCCGAAATGCAGGAAAATGGGTTTCAGGGGAGGCTGTAACATAGGTATGTGCTCAAGTAGTAATAATATAATATGAATGCAGGCAGACTTGCGCAGGTCGACTCCGTATCCCCGAGTCGTAGTACTTAAGCTTCAGTTCACTATCAAGAGATTCTTAGTGCAGAGCCCCCATGGTTGCACAGCTGGGAGGTCTAACTTACTATCGCTACTAGACCTGAGTCTATGAATCATGTAGTTGTACTAAGGTATCTTACGGTATCCTATCCTATGGCTCGGGCCAAGTTATTCTTGTATCGATCTTGCGGTAGCAGTCGCGGGTGGGATCGTGATGTACAGAGCCTGTTTGGGTACGACACCAAGTGACCAAACCACTCCTCCGCTCCGTACCGTAGTCCCCGCGAATCCACGATACTGTAGCGACAAAGGACGGACCACGGTGGACCAAGATGTGGACGGTACAGTAGTGCAATGCTAAAGAAAGATGATTAATCCTTATTCCGATAAACTGTACTGTACCTGTTTTGTAGTAGTACAGAACGGTAGTGATCTACCAAGCCCATCTCGCAAACGTACAGTACTCGCTAAGTGCCGTGCCGTAAATGCAATATTATGCCCATCCTGCCTGCCCCTGTACTGGTATGTGCCACCATTATTTAGGGTAGCTTCGCTGAGCGAGAGCCAACGCTTGAATGAAATCCGCCCCTGTTTTCCCTGGAGTTTGCCATGCGGAGTATGCATGGCGGTGTTTGGGCCAATCAAGTCTGGAAATGGCTGAACTGGGCGTCCGCTAAAGAACCCCAAAGAAGTCGACTGTGCAGTGAAAGTTGCCATACGAGTAGAGCCTGGAGAGGGCACGGTAGACGAGGAATAACACAACATCCGCTACCTAGTTACACCGCGTGATGCCACCTTCACCTCCTCTGCAAAGAAGTGCTGAATAAGACGGCAGGTAAAAATACTTGGTAGAGGGTAGCAAGGGTCAACATTGAGAGCCCCCAAGGTCGTCACGGCCGGCATTCACCGGATGGATGTCAGTTTCGATGGGCCAGGTCAATTTCCCATCCCAGGCTCCCAGCAGATCGGAAGGACCAAAGAGGGTCAAAAAGAGACGATACAGTATAAAATTATTATCCATAAATTAAGTGCCAATTGAGGGTCGGTGCAAGTTGCAGCCGACGAGAGCACGGTAGTCCTGAGGATCATCCGGCTATCCAGGATCGAAATCCCACGATTCGGTTTGGCGCCGAGAAGTCTACCGTAAAACTCCAGTTTCGCATCCCCCCCCCATGTACAGCAGACTTGGCCGTCGGCACGCTTAGCCTGGCATTCGAGGTACTAGTACAAGCTCAAGCCATCAGAATGGCCTCAATTGCCCCGCCCCGCCTGCGAACCGCTGCCCACATTCTGTACCGAGTACTTCGATACCCCGCGACTGGTGAAATCCCTTGGCGACATTTTTAACATAATTAACTATGGGACGGAAGTGCTACAACTTTTCCAACCGGCGTAAGTATAGAAAAATGGCTTCAAGGGACCTCATTCTTGAGATCCTTTGGCGCATGCAACCGGTATCTCAATGTTATAGAAGTACGGAGAATTCCGTGAGATATTGATAAATGATAGTCTATGTACATTGCCGCACGCCCAATTCGGCATTTGTCCATAGTCTCTGACTGCTCTATTACTTGAGTCAGCGCAGTGGACAAACGGTGTGGACAATAGACTATTATTCAAAAAGAGACACCGCACTTACTATCTCTTATTGGCTGTTAGTGAAAAGATTCACGAGATCCATCACATCGCTATCCCAGCGCTTCTCGAAACTGGTATGCTTCTAGTCTCCTTGAATCTAAAGCATTGCAATGCAAGAGCACTAATAGCATACGTGCAGGCTTGCGCCACAGAACGTCTCGACAGTAGGCCAAGAATGAATCGTGGAGATTCTGGAGAAGGCAAGTCTGGCGTAAGTTGGCTGCATCATCCTTGCCTGACAAACCGCACCGCATCAAGAGTTTCGCAGCCTTGGATTAGGGATGCGGATAGATGTGGATATAACAAATCGCGGCGGGAAAATTCCACACGATCGGATTCGTCTTCGCAAACTCTTCTGAAAAGAGAAGGAAGCCGAAAAGTTTCAACATGGCCTGATAAACAATCATGAACCTCTATCTGAAGCTCTGAAGCAGGATTTCTTACGGAGGTATGGACGGAAGGCGCTGTGCCATGGCGGCGCAGATCAAGGTGGCACCTACTTCCCACTCAGTACCTCAAACTGTTATACCCCTTCGAGGAAACAATGGTAAACAAACCCCAGAGAATCAGCGCTGTGCCGCTTTGCTCTTACCAAACCGGCTCTCTGGTAACTGTAGATGCCATCTCATTGGTGTTTCCCAAAGATTAAGAGGGGCTATGCCTGCACCAACGTTCTGGTCTGCATATCAGCCGTGGCTCAAAGAAGGACTCGTGCGACGTGCATGACATTTGTTATCGGTACGGAGTACGGAGGTACGGAGTACCAGATGCTCTGGAATCCTCAGAGAAGGGCCAAAAGACGTCTTGCCGACTCGCACAAATTCTAGTTCTCCTCCAGGATCAAGCAGAGAGATAAGATGGGTTGCCGAAGGTGGGCAACCGAAGGTGGACAATTATGGAGGTAAAATACAGTACGAATCCGGCCACAAGGTTAAGAGCAAGCAAGTTCCCAGCAAACCAGCAACCTTATGCTCCCCTCTTTACACCTCCCGTACTCCGTCCGGACGGAGCGCCGAGAAGAGAGGATCTGGGATCGACGTCTCGCGTCTTCCCGCGCGCACAAGACGCTACAGGGATCGAGCTTTATAGGCTTACGTACGCCGTAAGTAATTCTGGTGCTGTCTGTGCGCGAGGCTTGCTTGGCCCACCGAGGCTTAGAAACACATTCGTATTCGCACTTCGCTCTTCGCTCTCTAGTATTTACCTCTTGCGTAGGAAAGGGGGGTGCGCTTTGACAAATTACTTGTACTTTGTAGTTTAGCTCGAGAACGCATCTGCGCCGCAGGGGCCGTTTGGCAAGCCGAGTGTATACCTACTCCGTATTTCCTCCAATTGCAAACGTTACCGCAGCCGCTTCGGAACGAGCAACCGAACGAGAGCCGGATTGGGTATCCCGAACTTTGCAGATACAAATATACCCAAATATACCCCTATTTTGCCGTCCATCGGCCTACCAACGCAACCTTGGCTCCAGGCCCTCGAGATCAGTTCAGGCTATTTCTAGCTCTTACTGTATTATTGCTCGTCAAGGTATAATCCTATCGCGCCCGAAGGTTGAACACGACTACTATAGAAGAACCCTCGTTATAAGCATTACTCGTTATAAGCATATTAAATATGCTTATAGCGAATTTCGGTGAGAAACCACGTGCACGTTCCCTATAGGTCTGTGTGGTATCCGTGCACCTAGAAATCCTAAACATATCTTGTATGTATTTCACTTTATGCTTACCTAGGTTTTCCCGGTCCCGATCGTATGCTAATATCGAGGTTACTCTATACAAGTATCTCCGCAATAAGTTCAGGAGTCAGGACCGACAAGACGGGATTATGCCCGCCAAGTCCGACGACTTCGTTACGATCGGGTCGCTATAGCGAGGTTTGAACGGTCCAGTCCTGTAATGTTCGGGTGAAAGCCTGCAATAATCCATCTGTCAATTCCATTCCCACCACCTGCAGGAGAAGCCCTGATAAAAGGTAGACGCCTGCCTGTCTGTTCAAAAGGAACCACCTGTCTGGTTGTAACACACACCGCATCTCTTCCCTCCCCTCTTGTCTTCGCAATCTCGCTCCCCCATGTCAGCTCAGCTCAGGCCGAGCACTCGGAGACTACACAAGCGCTGGACTTCCCGAATCCGCAGCGCGGCCCGTGTACGAGTATTCCCAACCAGAGGGAGGCTCGTGCCGACCGACCGACCGACCGAGCACGAGCACGGGAAGGAAATCGTATCGTGCCTGCTGAAGCTCATGTCATGCTGATACATACCTACCAGGCGGAGGCGGGTATACTTCCGTACATTGCGACTAGATTGCGTACGAGTACTGCACCCCGCTCCGCTGATGTGATGAATTGATGCTGGGCTGGCTGTGACCCGTACGGGACGGTACTGCACAGTACGAGTACGGGGTACAGTAACGCTGCATGCACAAGCGGAATAATGCATTTATCGGTCGGTCGGCAGCAATAATACCTGGAGTAAATATGGAGTAAGAGATAGGACAGGCAGGACAGGTCGAGATATCAGGAATGCGACGATGCAGAGTGCCACCAATTCGTAAACTAAGTGCCATCCATGATATCGTAAATACCCATCTAATCCCGTGAAGCTTAGCCAGCCCAGCCCAGCCCAGCGTAGTCGATCTGATCTGTCGAAAGAAGGTGTGAACCGTGTGATGGATGGATGGATGACGCCTAATTAACCTAACCTAACCTACCAATACCCATCAATAGTTCGACAATTCTTCAGCACAAACTACCTTAGCTCACCCTCCAGTTCGTTCCAGTTTCCCGACGCGGCGACGCCTCCCCTTCCCTCCTCTCCTTTCTCACGACCCAAGCCTCTGGTCTATTTTCCCGGAGTCCTCGTCCTCACAGTCCACTACCCTCTGTATGGACTCGGCATTTCGATGGCTTATTTTACGGACAAGGACGGACGGAGAACTCTACTCTACTCACTCTAGCCGCCTCGCCAATTACGGAGGTATTCCTTCCATGCGCAGCGGGTAACATCGCATCCATCGCATGGCATGCAGATGTCAGGGCCTTGCCTTCCCCTTCCTTCCTTCGCCTTCCTCAATGCTGCTACTCGCGACTTACGCCCATACCGTTTCCCACCACGACGCCTTTCATCCAATAAAACCACAAAACAACCACCGAACCACTCCCATTTATCCATATCCACATCCACCACATCGAAGCTACTGGTACACTACAGTAGCTCAACTCCAGTACCAGACTAGCCCGAGCCAAATCGCCGGGTGCAAT